>JAODUO010000200.1:107500-122500 GCA_025642075.2 Ridgeia piscesae | reverse complement strand
CGAAGTAACGTTGCATACGCGCTAGACAATAATATGCATTAGGTGATGCCAACTGTTGACTGTTCATCTACACATATGTAACCACGTGATTGTGGAGAAGAAGAAAAGGGAGAAGAGAAGGAGAAGGAGGAGAAAAAGGATGTGGAGATACTATTTCCCGCTGACCATTACATTGCCAACATTGTAATGAGATTGAAATAGTATATACGTGTGTCGTATTTGCCAGGTGACCACACTAAAAGAGTTGGTCTAACTATAGAAAACGTTATGATCGTTGGCAAAGAACTGCACACGAGAGTGACTGCTGCATTCGTCAGTGCTCCAATTCTGCCAACAACAAGACGCAGATGTCAACCAGTGTGGAATACCAGAACACGCCGACAGTTGAGCGAGATGGATGGAGGAGAATTGCAGCTGTTGATGGAAAACCTCATACGTGGAACAAAAACAGAAGATCCTGGCATGTTTCAGGCCAGTGTGCCTAGTCACATAGCACGGGCAGCTGGCCGGTTGCAAAAATAAGCAATGTTACCTTTGCTGCAAACATGTGCTTAGTGCATCGTTGTCAGGTTGACTGTGTGTGGCTGGTCTAGCACTGAGTGACGGGAGTGTTATATACTTTCATTTTATGAACGTAGTTAAGCAATTTTAACGGTAAACATCATACGTATTGCACTAATTTTACCCTTTTCGAACGAATTGTATTCCTTGATATCTGCAGTGTTTTATATGTATATGTATATGTATATGTATATGTATATGTATATGTATATGTATATGTATATGTATATGTATATGTATATGTATATGTATATGTATATGTATATATATGTATATGTATATGTATATGTATATGTATATAATAACATATATACACACATATATATATATATATATATATATATATATATATATATATATTGTGTGTAATGAAAAATGTGTTGTTGTTGAAATAACTTTCATTCATTCATTCATTCATTCATTCATTCAGAAACAGTTTACATACAAAACACTATATACTATTATCTGAATGCTAACCCTCTCCTAACATCAGCATTATTAGGAACATGCAACCATAGTCTTGAAAATGCGTTGAAATCCCTCTAATTCCCACATACCATTCAATATAGAATATTGTAACATGTATGTTTTGTTTAATTTTGTAAGAATGTTATAAATCAGAACATTTATTTTGAAACGTATATTTTCACTTACTATGGGCGCAGCCATTGTTGCCCATTTCACGAGGAACTCACGAAGAGTAACGCGAGAGAATGCGTGAGTGTGACGGAGACTGTCCACAACTCTCAGCGATCTAGGCGGTGCGCAACATGTAATCACTAGCACAGCGACATGATTTGAGTTGAGTCTTGTGATAATAAAATGCTTTTAAATGTCAAGCATACGGATGCCAAAACAGAGCAGGAGAAAGGAAAATGCCAATAAATTCCATGCCAAACGCCAGTTGGCGATGAAATTTCAGCACACAACAATATAGGTACGGGTCTTACTGTGGAAAATTTCAATTTCAACCGGAAAATGGTTTGCCAATACCATGTCACCGTTGATCTGGAACACAGGTTGCTGGGATTGGGTGAAAGCCAAATGGTCGATGAAGATACTGTCCCCACTGAATGTGTACACATGCAGAAAGAACAGTCCGCGGCCAAGCGGTGTTGCTATGGCACGCGAAGAACGGTCAGGTTACACATATAGACACATACCGGACTTCCGGTATTTAAAAAGCGCCCAATTCACGTGACATTAGGGGTGTTTCTTTGGGTATCAATCTTACAAATTCATGCTAAGCTTACAATATTGTTCAACTTGACAGAGTAAATATGACAGACTAGATCGCGAAACACGACAAAGGCAGGACCAACTGATGTCAATAAAAGAGTGTCGACTTACGTTGCCATCTCGCAGCTGAGAGAAGATGGCGTCGAAGCTGCAGTGCAGTACAGCCGTGTCTCCCACGGCTACGGTCGTCGACGCCCAGATGAACTCAATACTGTTGGCCGAGGCGCCATCGTCAACACTCAGGTCGAACTTGCCGACTGCAAAACAAATCGTAATTGTACGATTGTCTTATTACAACCACTGCTACTACTACTACTACTACTACAACTATACTACTAAGTATTAGTATTACTACTACTACTACTACTACTACTACTACTACTACTACTACTACTACTACTACTACTACTACTACTACTACTACTACTACTACTACTACTACTACTACTACTACTACTACTACTACTACTACTACTATACTATTAAGTATTAGTATTACTACTACTACTACTACTACTACTACTACTACTACTACTACTACTACTACTACTACTACTACTACTACTACTACTACTACTACTACTACTACTACTACTACTACTACTACTAATAATAATAATAATAATAATAATAATAATAATAATACTGTTAGTAATAATATTATTATAATTTTGTGCTTATGCATGCGATGCATGCATGCATGCATGCGTGCGTGCGTGCGTGCGTGCGTGCGTGAATGCGTGCTTTTGTGTATGCGTGCAATTTGCATATTTTTTATGAACATAATATGACGTAGGTTGTATGTACATCAATTTCACATCAACGCGTGTTAATCGAACAGTATAATCTATACGATGAAATACCATTAAAAACAAACGTTGATAATCGCTTGCAGCGTCAGTACCAACGACCTTTCACAGCGCCGCCTGCCTGACTAACTACGCAGTGTAACATGTGCGTTTGTGTTCGTTAGGTGATCTTTTCCAGGCGCCCCAACAAATTGCATAACAAATAGCATCGACGACAGCGGGGCACCTGTAATGCTGAGCACGTGTGTGTAGGCACCAGAGGGCGAGAAAGTGGTAATATAGGTTACAGACACATTCCGCTGACATTTCCAAACATGACGCCGTGGAAACGATATTATGATTCAACGTTATTGAGCGGCTAATCACATTTATCCATAACGCCATTTACTGTCGTCACCTTAATCAATAATCGACGTGTGGTCATGTAATCATGTTATAGAATGTTGATGTATTTTAACGGCACAACGGAATAATATTGTCAGCAACACCTACGAAATTAGTGTTACTAATGAAGAGTATACCCAGTCAAATACAATCGAAACGGAAGTCGATTACTAATGAGATTCATAACTCAATACTTCGAGAAAATGTAGAA
Organism: Ridgeia piscesae; assembly: GCA_025642075.2. NCBI lineage: Eukaryota > Metazoa > Annelida > Polychaeta > Sabellida > Siboglinidae > Ridgeia > Ridgeia piscesae. Next base: position 119,296 of record JAODUO010000200.1, on the reverse strand, counting down.
TTATTTTGATAGCCGGACTTCTAGTGTATTACATTTCAAGATGGCTTCATCTTGAAATGTGACGCACTGAATGCCAATAAATTAAAATATATATATATATATATATATATATATATATATATATATATATATATATATATATATATTTATAATTTTTTTTAATTTATTTACATCCGATATGTATCCATAAAGGACCATAGCAGAGAAAGACAAATAACAACAAGATAAGTCCCCCCTGCTATGCTTCAATTTAGGTCCGTTTGACTGAACACCAAGTCATATACTAAGACCGCTAATGTTGACGGAACACGAGATCCCGCGATACGTGGAACACACAACGAGAGATGACGAGAACACCAAGATAATTACGTATATCAACACGAATACACTGACGCTACCCTTGATATCTACCCGTGTCTCCTTTTCTCGCCCAGTCACCCTTTAAGAGTTATCTTCTCGTCTGAGTTACATGTGGAATATCGGGTTTCGTTCCGGACACGTATCTAAGATGACAGATCTCAGCATTGGTGCGTTGACTGTCACCTTTCTTCAATTACTTGCGATCGTCACTGCTGATTGCATCGCTTGTGGTGTTCTGGTGTTATTTATATTTTCCGGCGGTTTACTCGCTATTGTTGTTTATCAGTCAATTCAACAATCCAATTTCACATTGGGTGGGCCCAGTTTATTTATCTGTCATATGATAAGCAATAAAAACATTACAACATTGCTATCAATGTTGTCAGGCGACCTACGTTACGCTTCAACACGGCATGATGTGTGACTATCAATAGCGGAATACATGGTTGTGCTAGTTTAAACATAACACATTAAAAAGACATAATGAAATACGAGTTAAAGCAGAGCTCTGGTTAAAGCATGACAACGACGACAGCTCGTTACAAACGTATGACATGGTAATGTCCGACTGTTTAGTTATGTTATGGTTTGATTATTTTATTTATTGAAAATTTACTTCATACGTAGTATTGAAAAGTGCAATGTTATTACAACGACGCAAGTATTGAGTGCGTACGTGTGTGTGTGTGTGTGTGTGTGTGTGTGTGTGTGTGTGTGTGTGTGTGTGTGTGTTGTGTGTGTGTGTGTGTGCGTGCGTGCGTGCGTGCGTGCGTGCGTGCGTGCGTGCGTGCGTACGTGCGTGCGTGCATGTATGTATGTGTATACGTGTGTGTTTGTGAGAGAGTGTGTGTATATATGTGCGTGCGTGCGTGTTGGCGTGCGGGCAGGCGAACATGCATGCGTGCGTGGGTGGTTCTGCATGCATGCAATAACACGCTTGTGCTGTGTACGTTTGTCTATGTTTGTGCGCGCAGTTCACGTCGTTGTCAAATACAGACGTTCATCTAACTTGACAGCATACACCCGCTGCCGGGCGGCAGCCACTTAATCAACACAGACCCATCAATAAACCGAAAAACTCACACAACTCACCGCTGTGCCACGCGCGGACAGCGGCAGTGAGTCGGGCGGACAATGCTCGACACAAATTGCGACAACTCATCGACACTTGAACTGCGGACGGCGTGAAATACCTCTTTCCAACCGGAAACCATTAACAAATCAATTGTGCACCGTCGCAGACATATTAACCAACGTCAGTGACGGCGTTTCTCTTTAAAATTGTTAAATTGCACATCGGACGAGTCGTTTTATCACGGCAGCGCCTGACTGAAAATTTACTTCGCGCGAAATCCAGGTTGTCGCAAGGCCACTTCTTACGACCCCGGAGGCGGTGAACTGAGCCTAGCTGAAGTGCTCAGTGATCATGCATGCAAATGATCTTCACGATATCGCATCGGCCGTCTACAGAATTGTTATCGGAGCATTATAACCGGTAATGGATGTGATATAAATGTAAACAGCGCCTTTGGTCACCCCCGGGGCGGCGCTTTCACGAACGGCTAATTTTATAATATGACCACAAAGGCTGCCAGCCTATCAGATACGGTGTCGGAAGAGTCACTTTTCAGGCTAATCACGGACAATATGTAAACTACTCTTTGGTGGCCGCCGGCGTCACGACACGACGCTGCACGCTATGTGCATTACGAGGCTACTCTCACACGTTTTTCAACAACGATATTCAAAACATTCGAACCGCAGAGAAGTGTCATTGCATTCTTCACGCGACTGACACCGTCTGCAGCGATAACCATCGCGAACAAATTGGACAATTCGACCAAACTGACAGGGCTACAATTTCAAAGTCGTCACACGAAGAGAGTCAAAGACGCCACTCGTGTAGCCGGGACGGTCACAGCGGTAGAAAAGGGCGGAAGAGAGCAACGTTGTTCTAACTTGCACGTAATACACAAAAGTATACCACAATAGGCACGGGTCCACGTGGCTTGTTCTTGGGGGTCCTAAATATTCAAATGCAAACCCATTCGAGGCTGGTCAAAATATCCACTGGCGTCTGAATGAAATTAATATTGAATGGGATGATTAAATAGCGTAATACAGGTTGTTTGAATTTGTTTGAGGATTTGTTTAGTGCGGCGCGAGTAGAAATGGTGATGCAGCGTTGTACCAGAGCTGCCAAGTTACGACATATGTCAGTCGGTGATTTTCTACATATAGATTCAGGCGTCGTTGTTATTGGTGATGCGACCAGTGTCTGGTATAAAAAGTAACTGGCCGGTATTGAACAAAACACTACAATGGCAGCCTACGATGAAATCAAATGCGATCTTCCGTCATCGGGTGTCTTTAGGGGTCTGAGCACAGTCAGACTTCCTGGTACTACCATAAGAATTATGTTATCTGAAATGTATTAATGTTGTTATGTGAAATGAGTACAATAGAGCAGGACTACCAGTAGATGCAATGTTATGATGTATCTGTAGTGTAATGACGCACGCTAGGCAGAGTGTAGTTAGCGCAGTGATTTTAGCCATTTGTTGACGTGACCAGGCGGAGGCAGAAAAACATGCTAACTTTATTCAATATTGACTAGCAGCGCACATGCATACGTTTTAATAGGGCCGGGGATATGTGGGTTCGATTAAATTTGATGAGCATGTCAATGACATGACTGCAGTGACTGTGTAAAAAAACATCTCGGTACAGTTTCCTTATAATCTGACAAAACGATAACATGGCCGCCAATGGGAAAATCAACTGATATATGGGCGCTTCAGAGGCCGCTGTTTTTGCAGTCACTCCCACATCGACCGTGGGTTGAACCCAACCCGACCGGGGCACCGAGTGTAGAGGCACAATTACCCGGGCTGCACATACAATCACGGGACTCTCCCCTTACAGTCACGGGCCTCTCCCCTTACCGTCACGGGGCGGACTTCGTTACGGACGCGTACATAAATTTTGCGCTGTGATTCAGCGTGCCGTAGACGAAGAATCAAGGAAGATCGCCTCTCGAGTGTTGCGACGTGTCCCGTTTGTGTGTAGAGTGTGACAGCGGCGACAAATGCTCGTTTATTGCTCGTGTATTTGCGTAGGGAGTCCATTGATTGACAACGTGATCGGTGTCCCGTGAAATCACCGCAGGCCGTAGTATAGTTTAATCTCCAGAGCCTTTGCCTGCCGCTTTAAGAAGTAATTTTCATATGGATGGTTTTCATAACGCATCAACTGTTTGTTTTACTGCAAATTAAGCAACATTTTTGTTTGCGCGAATTTGGAACTTGTGAGCTATAACCGTAAATCATAGAATCGCAGAAAGGGAAACAATCACACGCACGCACGCACGCACGCACGCACGCACGCACGCACGCACGAACGCACGCACGAACGAACGAACGAACGAACGAACGAACGAACGAACGAACGACGAAGACGAACGAACGAACGAACGAACGAACGAACGCACGAACGAACGAACGAACGAACGAACGAACGAACGAACGAACGAACGAACGAACGAACGAACGAACGAACGAACGAACGAACGAACGAACGAACGAACGAACGAACGAACGAACGAACGAACGAACGAACGAACGAACGAACGGAACGAACGAACGAACGAACGAACGAACGAACGAACGAACGAACGAACGAACGAACGAACGAACGAACGAACGAACGAACGAACGAACGAACGAACGAACGAACGAACGAACGAACGAACGAACGAACGAACGAACGAACGAAGACGAACGAACGAACGAACGAACGAACGAACGAACGAACGAACGAACGAACGAACGAACGAACGAACGAACGAACGAACGAACGAACGAACGAACGAACGAACGAACGAACGACGAACGAACGAACGAACGAACGACGAACGAACGAACGAACGAACGAACGAACGAACGAACGAACGAACGAACGAACGAACGAACGAACGAACGAACGAACGAACGAACGAACGAACGAACGAACGAACGAACGAACGAACGAACGAACGAACGAACGACGAACGAACGAACGAACGAACGAACGAACGAACGAACGAACGAACGAACGAACGAACGAACGAACGAACGAACGAACGAACGAACGAACGAACGAACGAACGAACGAACGGAACGAACGAGACGACGACGAACGGACGGACGGACGGACGGACGAACGAACGAACGAACGAACGAACGAACGAACGAACGAACGAACGAACGAACGAACGAACGAACGAACGAACGAACGAACGAACGAACGAACGAACGAACGAACGAACGAACGAACGAACGAACGAACGAACGAACGAACGATTCATCAGCCAACTTCCTATTAACATCTGCCATCAGTGGAGAGATAAGATGACTACGAGCAAGGTCGCTTTAAAAACGGCGACACATGTATGGACAACAGGCCCATAAACATCGGTCAGCGCCCGTCGAGTTGACCACTTAGCACCTCGTGACGGACGACACTGATGGATAGAGGGTTGACGGACGTCACCCTGACCCCATCACTGCCCCACTGTGTCCATGTTTGTTTGCTCAGCGTGGTCAATTAGCGCCTAACTGCAGACGCCGTCGTCTCCGTCCAGGCGACACACGGTGGACACGGCGGCGCTGTGAAATGTCAACCGCCATGACCAATGACGTCATGATTTAGGTAGGCGAACGCGCAGTGCACGACGTTATCTACAGGCTTGAGACTGGGACATCGCTTGAATTAGCGGGTGATGGACCTCACGTCGGGCAAATGACGTGTTGAGTGAAGGCGATGGGGATGGAACTGTTGAGGTACGGAGTGGACATTTCGGTATAGGTGCGAGCGTAGTTCACGTGTGTGCGTGCGCGCGCACATGCACCCACGCAGACGCACGCGCACGCATGCATACGCACACACCACACACACACACACACACACACCACACACACACACACACACACACACACACACCACACACACACACACACACCACGCGCACGACACACACACACACACACACACACGCACGCACGCGCGCGCACACACACACACCACACCACACACGCACGCACGCACGCGACACACACACACACACACACACACACACACACACACACACACACGCACGCACGCACGCACGACGCGCGCTAGACAGTGTTGACGGACGCAACATGACACGTCACTCTTTCCTGGCCCTCCTTGTTTGTCAGGGAGGAAGGCAGGGAGACATTGAGCCAGGAGGCAGTGAGGAACGGCGGGAGGGTATGCGCACGTGGCACTGAACATCTCTGCATGACATAAGCAATGGCACTGAAGGTTGCCGCAAACAACTGCGGTGTGTGTTACTGTTTCATAATAAGCACTTGTTCCTGGGCCTCGTTACGTGAACGCTTCCGTTTGCTCCGACAACACCTTCGAGACTAACCAAACACTCCAACGCACACTACTTCACCACAGTTCCACTCCGTGTCGTCATCTGGTCATGCATCTCCTGCTACCACTGCCTGCAAGCTGTGTGCCTCTTCTCGGTGTTCTCTCGTGTGTGTAAACCACGGACCTCTCCATCCACTTCTCTTGAGCGCTTTTTACATTTTAAAGTGGCGCTGCATTGTTAATATTAGCAACCTGAAGTAGCAATGCAACAGGATGCGTTTTTTCTTCTTCGCTGTACAAACACACTTAAGATGTCCAAGTATAAACGTACACTTCTTCTGTGTTTAACCTGTCTTAACCTGTCGTGTTCCGGATTCACGCCATGATTTCTACCGGAACGCTTTCATTCATCATGCACGATCAAATCTGGCGATAGAGCTACACACGGGACTGATTAAAACACAGCAATGTTCTAACGCCGTACTTCCGCGATCATTATAGGATTGCTCAACAACGCGACCATATTCCGTTAAGAATTTGTCTGAAATAGTTAGTCTAGCTTTTGATTCATTGTGCAACGGTTGCGGCTTGTCTTCACGCTCCATACTCGCTGGTTATAAAGCATTTATACGGCGCGCTGTTGTTTTCGTAAAAACATGATAAGCGCATTATGCGGTGTTCACGCAAATCTGCACGTACACACATGTGGCTAAGAGAGACAGTTTTAGTTAAACAGTCACAATCTGGCCTATTTGAAAAGATCTTAGCCACAATGCATTCATTGTATGTAAGCAATTAGTTCACGAAATTCTATCTTTCCACTTTTTCTTGCGTGAGAACGGCTGAAACACAACTAAGCTAGCGTGTTTTCTCGTTGTATAGAGAACAATGCCAAATGTACCCCTTTCGTTGCCGTATTGCTGAGACCAACCACTGTGAGGATACGTGTTCGTGTTTGTGATTCATTTAACATTACGAACATTTTAACATATAAATATTTTGAGAATCTTGCGATGCATACGCCCATAGTTAGCCATATATATATATATATATATATATATATATATATATATATATATATATATATATATATATATATATATATATATATATATATATATGATCATTCCATGATGTAGTTGTGTGTGTGTGTGTGTGGTGCGTGCGTGCGTGCGTGCGTGCATGTGTGTGTATGTGTGAGTGTATGAGTGTGTGCATGTGTGTGTGTGGTGTGTGTGTGTGTGTGTGTGTGTGTGTGTGTGTGTGTGTGTGTGTTTGTGTGTGTGTGTATGTGTGTGTGTGTGTGTGTGTGTGTGTGTGTGTGTGTGTGTGTGTGTGTGTGTGTGTGTGTGTGTGTGATGGTGATGGTGAGTGAGTGAGTGGGTGAGTGAGTGAGTGAGTGAGTGAGTGAGTGTGTGTGTGTGTATAATATTTATGTGTGTGTGGTTGCGTGCGTACGCGCGTAATCGCGTACGCGCGTGTGATTGTACGTGTGTGTACGAAGGTGCAAGTCTGTGCGCGCGCATGCATGTTACTAATCACGGCCAGCTCCCAATACAAAGGTGTGCATATCAGAATAGTCGTTGTCACAAGCGATCTCTAAACCCATATCAACGACTGCACCTAATTGATTGTCATTGCTTTCACGTGTTCGCCGGCTCATCAACCGTAGATGTGAAAAACATAAGAGTCACCGTGACCCCGAGACGTTCTCATCACACTGGGTCGTCGCAACCTCTTCATTGATTGAAATATAAAAACATCTATCTTCAACCAGAAAATGCCTATAACATATAACCATAACGGTACGCCCGACATACTGTCATCGTGACTGTCCAAAACGTATCATACGTCTTCCCTTGTAGACACGTTCATCTAAAGATTACACCGAATATTGCTATGTAAATATTTTACCACGATGTAATTTGTTAATTAGTGAACGAATAGTTTCATTTGCGCACATCCGCCACGATAACCTTAACCAGGAACACAGTAACACAGCTCTGGGAAATGAGGCAACGAGTGTTCCATATACACTACGCCACATAGTGGCGTGTCATGGAAATAGTCTCCTCGGTAATATGGCAATGGGTATTTTCGTTTTGTAAAAAAAAACCAATTATTTGATTTAACAACGGACTTTGTTTAAGGATGAATTTTCCTGAAGGGATGTCTATCTTATTGAAATAGTCCCCATTAGCGAATCATTACTCCTGACCCCGAAGCGAATGCTGTACCTCCGAATAAGTCTCAGCTTCCCTCCGTCAATAAGCATCACATGCCGTCTGACTTCAGGCGGAAATCGCATTCCATCACGCGATCCCAGTGGGAAATAAATTCACTAAATATTAATTAATTCGTGTACGATTGTATTGATTGCATGTGATTATGCAACGCAACCCACAGAAACGTCCCAGATAGATACTCACCCCGACACCCACGGAGAAATAATTAGGAAGGACAAAAACGTGACGTCCGGTTGTCAATTCAGTATTGTGACAGGTTGTATTTTAGGAACGAAAAAAGGCAAGACAGGACGCATATTTCCTCTGACGAGCTTCCGTCTGTGAACTTGTGTGAACCGACGTGCAGTCAGTCGGTGTAGGCCTATTACCATTTATGTGCCGCTAAAAAACATCGCATGCCCAGTAGGCCTATACGAAGCCTCGCCCAGAGACAAGGCAGAAATATGACGGTGCGTCACAATACATGTAATAGATATGTGAATAATTCACCGCACGCCGCATGCCTGGGAGTTGACGTTCCGTCGGAGTGTTCGTTTGTTACGTAATCATGCTATGTCGACCCGGATTCCACAAGAAAGCCTTTGTTGTACATTTCGTAGATATCCCACATATTGTTTCGATATACCATCACCAAATTTCACCCATGGATACTCTTTTTTAAATTAGTCATTTACAACTGACGATACGTCATAATAGGGAGGTAATTAATATATGCAATTTTTATGTCATAATGTTTTATTATACATGGTATGCAATAGTCATAGTGAAACAGGTGTGTGCTTACAACATACCTATAACTCCCCCGCTTTGATGTGCATATAAATACAATTTGATGTGTCGCCTTTGCGGCATAAAGCGACAAATATTAAAGTTAAACGATAGGTTATTTGCTAAGAATGATGCACCACACACACAAATACGCGATAAAATAAATGTCACAGAAAGCTCTATTAACACATTATCTGCACTATGAGAGCTCAGGCAAAACTCACCGACACTATTATGACACTTTAAACAACGGGGATGTTAAACATACCCAGATTTATCTCTGTAACTTCGATTGCAATGTTGAACGTTTTGCTAACATAGGCGATCTGTTCCCTTCAGTACATGTAAGCAAATCGCTGTGTTGGTTTTATGGCTGCTACCACGAACGTATCATGTATGTGCCGTAAACCTGCCAAAGCGACACAACTAAGGAGCCGTACGTCATGTTTTATTGCTTGACCACCAAGAGACTCTGGTCTCGCCTCCTGCAGTGTTCCTACCGCGGGGGATTCGTCCAACGGCACTTCCGGTTGTCACGTTTTTATGTCCACCAACGATGTCGTCAAAAGATTCTCGAGTTGTGTTCGGCAATGGGCTGACAAAAGGCTAGAGTGAAGGGCGGTTGGCAGACGCCCAGGTTGTTTCTTTGTCGCCCCGTCTCATTAGTGATCCACTCGTACACCCGTGGCAGGTAAAACCGCCTCGTATTGTCGTTATGCAAAGTAATACGGTGTGAGTTCGCGATGCCGCCGAATTCTGAGGTCTGGGGGAGACAGTGACGTGTGCAGGGACTGTGAGTGTGCGCACGCACGCACGCACGCACGCACGCACGCACGCACGCACGCACGGCACGCACGCACGCACGCACGCACGCACGCACGCGCACATACATATACACACATGTACATACACACACACGCACGAAATACATACACATCACTGCGCGCGCGCACACACACACACACACACCACACACACACACACACACACACACACACAACACACACACACACACACACACACACACACACACACACGCTATATATATATATATATATATATATATATATATATATATATATATATATATATATAACGTATACATGCATGTGAGCGTGCATGCGTGCGTGCATGTGGCTGAATGCAGGCAGCCCTGTGCCGCTGTGACTAGACGACATAATGTGACTTGAGCGACTCCCCGGCCTGACAACGTTGTCAGTGGCGATCACTAAGTAGTCCCAGCAGCCGGCGTTATCTGCGAGGCAGCCTTTCAACCGTTATTACGTATTCTCCACAGAGCGCCTTTGGGCGACGGCCAATTGACTGTCGTGGGAAGGGGAGCATCCCGTTAACAATAGAAGAGCTTAGGAATGTCGGTTGACCAGGCAACATGGGAATCCTGTATACGTGCTGACGTTAATTTTGAAAATGCGTTATTTAAACTGACCACTTGATTTAAGCTACCACTTGAGTCAAGGATGAATATGAATTATTGTGTTCATCTACTGATTAATTTATATACTTTATCACCAAACCATCCAATCATGATTCAATCTCCCCGTATTTCGCTCAAAAACATGCAGTCACGCTCACAGACTCGCGCGCTAGTTCGAGTGCACGGACGCACACTTCCATAAATACACCCGTCACTGTCACCTAACTCACACTGAGGGTTGGATCACGACAACATTATATAAGCTGAACACACACACACACACACACACACACACACACACACACACACACACACACACACACACACACACACACACACACACACACACACACACACACACACACACACACGAACGCACGAACGCACGAACGCACGAACGCACGAACGCACGAACGCACGAACGCACGAACGCACGAACGCACGAACGCACGAACGCACGCACGCACACGCACACGCACACGCACACGCACACGCACACGCACACGCACACGCACACGCACACGCACACGCACGCACACGCACACGCACACGCACACGCACAGCACACGCACACGCACACGCACACGCACACGCACACGCACGCACACGCACACGCACACGCACACGCACACGCACACGCACACGCACACGCACACGCACACGCACACGCACACGCACACGCACACGCACACGCACACGCACACGCACACGCACGCACACACACACACATGCGTAAACAGGTGTGGAAGCTATCCTAGTGGTATAGTAAAGAACCATTTGTGTTATGATTATAGACCCAGAATACAACTTGACGCATTGTTAATTGTTATAGATCACTAAAGGGTGGCTGACAGCACATTACGAAACGAAAGCGTGAATACGTGACTCGCAGACCATAACGATATAATTAACTCGCACTGATCGTGTCAGATCTGTCGATATAACCACTCAACGAGTGACATCTTCTTCAGGGGCTGTCACACGAGTCTACTGCCGCCACGTGTCCCGTGTCATGAACCGCGATCTGAACATGTGACAGAACGTGCCAAACGTCTTTCCTACAGCTTATAGGTCGTCACCGGATGTTACCAACGCGACTAATACCCGAAAACACTGTAGTATACGTATGTGTAGCGTGACTGATGCGCATGCAGCCATGACTGTTTCAGACAGATATACTTCGTGCGGTTCTTATGCCCCGAGTTATATTACTTTATTACCACGAACGTTTTTTTGGTTGCTTGTTCCTTTAAGGAAGATATTCAGTGTTGCAGTTCAATCGAGTCACCGTGTGTGGTTTCGGCAACAGTCAACGAGACAAGTTCAAACTGACTCATGAGACAGTAATACAGGATATGATACATGCAGTACAGTGTTGTATTGCTGTTACTTCACCAATCCCACGCGTACACAAACGAAGGCACTGTTAATACCACGTAGTTTCTTTAGTCAGTGTTTTCAAAGGTCGCGCCATGTTTCTGGGAAATGTACATATGCATATAACATTAATTCATCGACGTACGAAGCTCGGCTTACCCAGAAGGATTGGGCCCAGTAATATTTCCTAGAAGATGATTTCCTAGAAGGGAAACGGTGATCTCACTG
>JAODUO010000200.1:77500-95000 GCA_025642075.2 Ridgeia piscesae | reverse complement strand
CCTTTTGTTTTATTGTGTTTGAATCTTTGTATTTGATGCGAGTGACTCCTGCGGCAATGTTGGCAGGCAATTCAGTGCGCACAAGTTCGCATCGCATTCTGAACTATCCAAGTGAGATATCTAATGTACGGTGTATAATAAATCCAATTGTTTATATTACATGATATGTGTCTTGATTTCACCGTAAAATATTAACCACATTGTTCTGTCCATCTACTGAAGCGAACAGTATTTTGTGAAAGACAAAAGGAGAATGACCGATTAAACGGTACACTACTTACACGAAAGAGTACTTCTCAGAAAACAAGCTTTGGGAGGACAACGGTTATTTAGTTTCTTCACGAGTTCGGCGGAAGTTGCTTAACTTCAAAGGCACGGTTTTATTACTGCCATTTAGTTTTCTGCGTAAAACTGGTTTAGACAATAGATAGCACTAACACATATTTCGCGAGAGCCGCTAAGATTCCGAAGTCATTAGATAGACTTCATTTTGGGCGCTGTTTCGAAGTGAGTGATGGTACAATGTGAGCCACTTCGTCGCGTGTATAGAGAACATCCTGTATAGCGGTAAGGAGGGGCAATGGTTGTCATCAAAGTAGCCAAAATGAATAGGCGCTACTCTTTCCTCTTCTGAATGTCTTGTCTGTGATGACAGTAGAGAGCCGCGACCCAACCGATAAATGGACAGATAAATATGTAATGGCTACACTGACCGTTAAGTGGCCGTGTGACGATCTACTCTAATTGGACAGATTGTCTGCCGTCTTTGTGCACAGACAATTGGCAAGGTAAATATTGCCGACCAATGACGCCGGACGGCAGCCCGGTTGCACCATCAGACCACAAGTTTCGTAGAATCGTATACGTACTAAACTAAAGCTAGTATTATATATGGTCTTCTGCAAAGTTATATGTACACCTGCGTTTATATACTACAAATACCTACATGTAATAGGTGTTCGGTGAGGTTGACACGCGTGGTATTCAATCGCTGTAGGTGTATTATTTGTTGCAATGCAGTGTTGTTATATGCTGTATAAATGTAGGTGCACTAATAATTATGATTATAGAGTAGACGCATGCAATCATATATGCAGCCTACATTTACAACATGCATGAATATGGTATCTATACGTAAGTATTTTATATTTCATGAAATACAACGGCGCTTATACTGGACGAATGGACATCATAATTGGAGGTAAATCAGCATAAGTGAATTTTGCCACTTTCTGATAACAAATATTCACGTCCGATGGGAAACAATTACGATGGCATCATATCCATCCCAAGCAGCTACGACCACAGTGCACCGCGGCGACTCCTATAGGGGTGTGCTAATTTACAGAAAGGGAGTTTGTTATACACAAGGCTCTGTAAAAGATAACACACAATCAAGCGTGGACTTTCTAGACCTCGTATACACATTGGTGTCAATTGATTTGCCCTGCGATTACATCCACCGAGGGGAAAGTTCACTGTGCGCCGCAATGACATGGTGCGCTGGTTTATTTGGGCGATCTGGCGCTATTCCGACAAACCGACACGCATGAATGATTTCAAATTGACGCCGCAAAGTGGCGCCTCGCCAATTTGGTGCAGCATTCAGTACTTAGGTGCACATTAGAAGTAGCAGTAGCACACCATGTGAAGCTTACAAGAAAACCGGCGTCGAATTGTGCAGAACAATAGCATCAATAATCCGATAGTGTCGGGAGTTAAGGAAAAACTGACTGACTGGACCTTGCACCTATCTGCCTAGATTGTACATAACATTGGCAGATGTGTGGCACTTATTTATTTCTTATTGTTAGACATGGTATGTTTCTGTAGACGTTTCCCATTTCCGTTTACTTTCTGCCCACACAAACCAGTTTCGAACATTTCGACCAGAACAATCCGGTCAAATGTAAGACGGGACTTGTATGTGCCAAGAGCACGGACCAACATCTTCAAGAACTCTATTGCTGTAAATGGTGCACACATATGGAATGGCTTAGATCTAGTAATAAGAAACTCAAACTCTCTCTCTCTTTCTCTCTCTCTCTCTCTCTCTCTCTGTATTTAAGAGGGCATATATGCATACTGTTTTCAATTAGGCAACAGTGACGCATGATGCAATGAACATTGTTATTAAACGTTTTATTATAATAATTATTTATTAATACTATTTATCCTGTTTTATAATTTATTTATATTTATTTTTATTCTAATTTTAATTTCTTTATCTATTCATTATATTTTAACGCATTGCGCAATTTACTACGTAATCAATTATTTAGTGTATGTACAGTTCACGACCCTTAGGAAAATAAATGTAAATTGTATAAGGTTGAATAAATATGTTTATTATTATTATTATTATTATTATTATTATTATTATTATTATTATATGGTGTCAATATGCTAGTAACATATGAAATGCAGCTGCTTATAACACGAAAGATTGCATGATTTATTTGCTCTGTAATGGCGAAATATGTTATTAAAGCCAAATGATTTCCAAAGTCAAAAGAGGATCACGGCCCATTGCCTAATGCCCATACCCAGACTACGCCTCTGGTGAGTGGCGAGTCATTTTATTAAAGCAAAATTGCACTATTTACATGGACAAGAACATTCACTAATTTAAATCACTCCAACGGTATCTAATGAACCCTGATTTGACAGACAGCTTCACGAATTTGATTGGATCATATGCCGTGATGATATATTTTAATAAACGATTAGCATAACTAAATATAGGAAGATGTCTTATCTGTTTCCCCCGAATTATGCACACAACGACGGCACATTTGAGTGAACGTCAACGTTGTCAATTGTGCAACGTCTGACCACAACTGCCAGAGAAGCCGAAATTCAACGAAATCGACTACGGTTTCGAAAATTACGCAGCGCTGCGGCGCATGCAAATCGCTGTAAGCAAGGCAGCGAAAGAAAGTGACAGTAGTTCCTAGTATTACGACATTCGTCCTGCCAACTGTCACACAAACCATCCGAGTTTGAGCCAACCAGCATTGTGCGCGGCACCGGAGAGGACATGATGGTCGTTGGGGCATTGTTTACGACACCAATAGTCGTACTTACAGCGTCGCCACTCGATAGCTGCAAGGTGCTTCTTTCAGCCGTCGCCGAAAGGAAGACGTACGCCCGTAGGCGGGGACCGTAATGAAAGGTTGTTCGAGAAACGTCTGGTCCGCTGCGGGCTTTATTTGCGCTCGACTCTCTTGATGACTGTTATATGCGCGATTTGTCGTCGCGCCACATTAACGCCTGCGTGTGTCTTCACGACGTGTTGACGATGTCAGCGTCAGCGGCAGGGAGCCGGGTGATGATGGGGAGTAATTGAGTTTTGCTTGTTGTTTTCGTCTTGCTGGTGTTTTTTTGGGAGTTGGTCGATGTTATCGTGTTAACGTTATCGTTGTTGGGGTGGCACTCCGCGCACGTACCTACATGAAACACACGCTCTGGTTCATCTATACATGCGTGCTACACTCACATGCACTCACGCACATACGCACACACACGCACGCACGCACTCACGCACGCACGCACTCTCTCTCACTCCACACACACACACACACACACACACACACACACACACACACACACACACACACACACAGACACACACAGACACACGCACGCACGCACGCCCACACACGCACACCACACGCACACACACACACACACACGCACACACACACACACACACACACACACACACACACACACACACACACACACACACACACACACACACACACACACACACACACACACACACACACACACACACACACACACACACACACACACACACACACACACACACACACACACACACACACACACACACACACACACACACACACACACACACACACACACACACACATTGTCTCTTCGGTTTCAATATAATGGTTGGTGTAGTCTTATCCCTGAGTTGATGGTCCTCGCATTCTCGAGTGCAATCAGTCGTATTGTTTTCTTCCTTCCTGGACAGTTTCCCACACATTGCAGTGTTCCTACATGCAACAACACCGCCATACCTCATTCTGGGTCTGGTTTAACGACAGTCAGTGTCACTTTAGCACCTCTGCTCTGGGCATCCATTGTCTTCGGCCTTGGGGCAGTGGTCTTGTGGCGGGATGCCGTCTTCGCTGATGGACCACGCATGCCACTCGCGGCCACACACAGCGCAGGTCTCTACTCACGCAACTGCCCACGACTTTATTTGTGTTTTACACGTCTATTTGGGGACTGACAGTGGGACAGAGGGAGAACAATAGTAGAAAATAGAACCTACGTTTAGTTGTGAGTGGAGAGAGGATAGGAGCGAGAAGAGAGAGTAGAGAGCAGTGAGGAGAGAGAGGGGAGGAGACAGGAGAGATGAAATAGAAACAGAGAGAGATAGAGGGTCGAAATTTAGAGTGAAGGGGAACAGAGAGCGAGAGAGAGAGAGAGAGAGAGGAGGGAGGAGAGAGAGGAAATGAGAGGAAGAAATATAGAGGAAGAAAGACGCAGATAGACACACAGAGACACATACATATAATGCACATTGATGTGATAATATATAATCATTACATGGATACACCAATCAGCGGCCACCGTACGGTATGCGGCACGCATACCTATATACAACTACACCAGTCCCGCCCATCCCCTACATACACACGCCTCCTCTCAACAGCGCTATCGTGCCCGACGAAAGTCCTGATTTCACGAAGACACGCGCCGGATGCCTGAAAGTAGTTCAACTGATCAACACGTCTTCTCCACGCGGACACCCAAGATGCCAAACGCATCGCAAGCCAGCGACGAGACGATGAATAATTAAAGATCTGTTTTAATTAGCTCTCTTCTGTCGAGTCTGACAGGCGGCTGTTCCTTGCCTTCCTTGCAGGCCCCGCTGCACGCTCGAGCTGACGTCCCGGACTGTGTGTCTGCCCGTCAGCTCTCGGCCACACCGATCAGCTTTCCTCGCCCGCGAAAGCTCGCGGTGCTGCTAACTACCTGGCGGCTCGTATCGGGACGGTTTGAAGCGTCGACGATGGGTGCTTGACGTAGAACGATGCCGAGTGGCATACTTGATTACAATGTTGGATGTTTTAAGTGAGGGGTATTGCCAACAACTACTACACTCATTGATATTATTACATCGTGAAGACAGTGCACATTGTTATCACGGGATTTGCATTTGTAATCAGCTGTTTCAAAAGGCAAATCAACACGGATCTGAGTAGTAATTGTAGTTGTAATTAAGGCATTTCCCGTCCTTAGAATTTGTTGTGATCGTACAATATGTTCAAACAACCGCGTCTGTGGTAGTGACGTTCTTACTACTTGAACAATATTAATAAAATAGCTGTTTTAGTTCTAGTTGTTTCCAGCATTCGGCAGTCTATACATATTGTGATTACAAAGCTATGATCTTATGTGGTTTCATTGAACTATAGTCAGCCTTCTGCAGATTTGTTTTGCCAAGGCGACCTTTTTATGCAATATGTCCACTGAAATGTTCAAATTGTATAACAAACAGAAAACATCGATCATAGCAAAGGCTGAGAGGATAATAGGAATTTGGCGGGATTGTTCTATGGAGTTGGACGCACCATGTTTGGTTGCATTACGGTTCTTACAATCAAGAGCACAGTCGGAAAGATGGACAACATATGACGATGAATGTAGTTGCTTCGCAAATAATAATATTATCACTGACTTCCTAGCACGACTTGTAGAAACATACTGAAATGGTCGCTTTTTAACGAGTTACACAATTCAATAAAAAAAATACAGAAAAACTATGAAAAGACCGCGTCAGGTAACTCACAATTGTTTTAAACTGACACTGACACATACTAAATAATATCTACTATTCATATATAGAGCCATCTAAGAATTCGACTTGTTACAAACGCTTGGACGTCCGAAACTTGGACACTTACGAAAGTAAGACAACTGGCCCAGGACATGTTCGAGGACTGGTATGTATTGTTATTAGGCTGTGTGTATCATATGGCTGGTAGATTCTCACGAGAGACACGCAGCTGTCTCACAGCATCCACAAGGACAACTCTGGCATATCTATCACATTCTCAGACACGGCGGCGTACAAAGGAAACGAATGGTAAGGGAGGCTGACGGTGAGAGAAATAGAGGAAGACGGAGAGTAGTGCGGAGTGACAGCTGCAGTGAAAGAATAAATTAATAAACGGAGTGACACATGATGGAGCAGTCAAAGCGGTTCAGTGTCTAGAGACGATCGACTATGACATCATATACACTACATTGAATTGCGAAAGAATAAGAGATGTCCACAGACCAGCATGGAGCGTAGCTACCTTCAGTAGAAATATACAGAAAACTCCCCTTCATTGAAAAGTGCACGTGCTTCATCATGTGCTCATACCAATGAGTGTATATTTTGTTGGTTACAGTTGGCAACGCCCTTAATTTAATACACTTGACATATATTCAAGTATACCGCCCTACATCGACGACAAAGTCAACAGTATCGATAGGATCCGCAAATAAAAACATCTTAATTGGGTAGATATAGCAGTAGAGTCACTGCGCAATGCAAACAATCTTGACGATGGTAAAACTCATTCAGTTTTCTTCCCTAAACGAATCAGCTGAAACTAAAGAAAGACCAGTAACAATAGTTCGCATGCATGTCTTATAGCCCTGAATCGCCCATCTTGAGGAATTGAAATATGGGTACGTTGCCGTAGATGACTGGTCGTTAACGTGAGTCTGCGAGGATTTGACTGAATTACGTAATCAACACTACATCATCATCACGATCATTGTCACCCTTACCACCACCCCGTTTTCTTTACCATCACCATCACCATCACCACCACCATCACCATCACCACCACCACCACCACCATCACCATCACCATCACCATCACCATCACCATCACCATCACCATCACCACCACCACCACCACCACCATCACCATCACCATCACCATCACCATCACCATCACCATCACCATCACCATCACAATCATTATCACCATCACCATCACCATCACCATCACAATCATTATCACCATCATCACCAAGAGCAATAGCAGCAGCAGCAGCAGCAGCAGAAGAAGAAGAAGAAACACCAGCAGCAGCAGCAGCAGCAGCAGCAGCAGCAGCAGCAACAACAACAACAACACTGCCATAACGATTACCTTACCATACAGCTTGCTATCTTCAAATGGAACTCGAACACGCGAATATCTATTGATATGTCAAACAACTAAACCGATCATGAATCTTCATAAACACTTTATAATTTTATTGGTGAAGTAGAATGTCCAGTTTAATTTGTTCTAAGCTTTTCATTTACCAATACTCCCATTCTATGTCTTCTCTCTATATACACCCATTTCGCCTTCCTGGACACGTGGAATCAGGACACGTGGAAGTATTCACTATTGTGATAATCACTGCCCTCGACATATGTAAAAGCAACAAACGACCTAATGTTCTTCTGGTGGATTGCATTTGAGTTTATCTACCACATTATCAATCATATTGCATCATCTGCCAACTATTGACATGTGGAAATGTGTTAAAGCTGCTTTTAACAACGCCAATGATTCAACCACTGCCACTGAACAAGTGGACAATTACACTGCTCTTAACTTTGCACTGAAGTTACTAAAAATCACGCTCTAACGTTTTGATAATTCACGCGTTCACCTGAATGTACCCTACATCAAAGGAATAGTTTGTGTACTTTAGTCAGTTATCAGTAAATTTATTTACACAAGAGATAGTTTATCAAACCACATCGTCAGTCCTACAAACACAAGGCTTCTTTTTTAACTGAACCTCAAAACGACTGTTGTTTTAATGAGACGACGTTTGTAATGCGAGGTCACGCATTCTATAACTACTCTATTCATGACAGACAATGTCTCTGTTTGCGTGGTAGAACATTGTGTAAGCAAGAGCCAGCCGTGATGTTGACCAGACGCCACGTATCCTTGCGACGGTTCGAGCTTTTGGGAACTGACGCAGTCCGTTACTGACAAGCATCTCCATACAGTAATCGAACCTTACCCTACGATCTACGGTACCTCGGAAACAAAGACACATTGTCAATATCGTCATAACAGTAACGTATGTGAAGTTAGTATCGCTGATACGTTCATCTCGCTACTTAGACTGCATGGCTCTATACGGATTGTGATCTGGTTCCTTTTTCGTAAGTGCAACCTTGCATCCGCGAAGCTCGGCGAGCCGTTCTGTCGTGTGTTGTGTTTTGTCAGTAATGGATACCTCACAACTACGCCGCACTTCAATGTGTGGCTGCAGACGGCCGCTGATTTACACTCGGCGTGTGACACCGGGGCAGTGTTTGAGAACCATAAATTCGAAACAAGATACATCGGCAGTGCACACACACGCACATGTTCGCAAATATGCTCGTTTAGGCGGGCCATGGCGCAACAGTAACACGTGTCGACGATGTTACTTTATTTAGCGTTCCGGGCCTCGTCTGTCGGCTGGCGGCGACACCGCGCAAATGTTTGCGCAAGCGGAAGGGGGTTATGCCGTGGGACGTTGTCAACACGAACCTTTACAGCGAATACGTCGATGAATGTTCTCACATAACATATTCACACAGGCTAATTCCTGCTGGCAGTGTAATGGTTAGCACAGCGCACTGTCAAGCGAGTGACTATAACGTAACTCTTTGCATCAATTTGTTCAGCTGTATGTCAATGAGTATCTGACAATATAATGTGCATGTTGAATACGTTGATGTCTTATATCTGTAATTTGATGTATACCATTTGTAGGGATATATAACTTCTTATACGCAGTTGAGCAGCTGAAAGAGGCACTATATAAGTGGTCATATTATTATTATTATTATTATTATTATTATTATTATTATTATTATTATTATTATTATTATTATGGATGACGGTGCTATATGGGTAACGTATTATAATAACCATATTAACACGTAAACATTGACAAAAAGTACATTAGTTAACGTATATATCTGCTTTCCCGGTGTAAAATATCAACGTCAACGGCACTTAAATGCGATATCCCACAAAACGACGCGAATACATCTCGGGACAGTTTGGAGAAAACATCAAAGAAGACGACAGTCGTCGATGTAGGGTCTCTCCGACCTGTCTCTAAGTCACGAAACAGTGAGTGCACGCGAATACTCCTGGGAAAAGACTTGGCGTGGACGTGATGCGGGAGATTGCGTTACTGACAGCTAAGTCGACAAGCGAATTACGCCAAGTCGACGGCGCCAACATACAGACACCCCGCGTGCCTATCTCTATCACGTCTCTTCATTTCTATGCTGCACGGTCGAATGGACTAACGCTTTGAGAAAGTAATACCCGGTAATTCGGGGTAACGAGGTAAATTGTCGGTAGTGTTTTCTTGCTTTCGTACTTTTTCGTCTCTGCTTCTGCTTCTTACAAAGAACCATTGCGCAAATTACTATATAACGTTTCAGACATCTGCAGCTGTAGCGGGAAAAAACGTTCGTTGTAAAAAGGAGGATGCAAATACGTTAAAGAATGCGTGGTGAGTCAATGTAACAGGATGATGAAAATACAAAAACTACTTTCAGAGATACCGTCAGATAGACTAACAAAGTATTAATTATTTCACATATAACAGGTCGACTAAAACTTACAGCAGTCGACAAGTTTAACACTAAACAAGACTGTTTTGGCGCACCGCGTTGGCATTGCGGTAGATAAAACACGTGACCACAGTAAAACACGATCTATGATTTGTATATGTATATTTAACATATGATATATATATATATATATATATATTTTTATATATATATATATTTTTATATATATATATATATATATATATATATATATATATATATATAAAAATATATATATATATATATATATATCATTAACCATGCATAGCCAGTGGACAACGAATCATTTCGCTTGTGAGTACCTGGCATGGTTTCTAAATAGTGAAATCCGCTTTTCTCGGTGTATGTGCAAATTCATGTTAATTGTCTCATGCTTTTCGCAGCTAAAATGCTATTCCAAAATGTAACGTTGTGACAGCGTTGTGACAGCGTTGTGACAGCGTTGTGACACCGATGTCTCGAAACAGGATCGTCCTGACCCGATCCACATACAGGTTGTCTTGCATAATCTATATTAACGACGACCCGGCGCTTATGAAGTCAAGGATCTATCGGCGTTTGACGTACTCCAAACGCACTGTCCATTCGGCTACTTCATAGTCCAGACATTTGTACAACAGACGGTAGCTCTTAAGCGTAAGATCATTAACTCAACGGCATTACTTTCGGTCGAATTAACCGACGGTGAATGTCGACCGTTTGGAGTGCTGACTTCATTGTAGATAAGCAGATCTCGAGTGTTGTATGAATGTCGTGTTTGCTCAGGGAAAGAGCGTTGTTGACCCAAAGCCTGCTTCAATGCGATATCGGTCGGACACGAATAGACGTCGCTAATCGCTGTAGCATGACACAACCACCAGTCGTTTAGCAATGTTCTCGAAAGCTCAGTGGTTTATATACGCACGTATGTATCTGCAAAATAACTAACGCCAATGTAACGCTGATACATGCATTCACGTACATGCATATATATATATATATATATATATATATATATATATATATATATATATATATATATATATATATATATATATATATTATGTACTTACACATGCACTCACGCATAAACGCCTGCACGCACGCACGTATACACACAAACATACACATGCGCACACACGTGCAGTTCCCCCAAACTCATTTTCACACACACAGTATTTCACACATACAAAGCCAATGTAACCACACACACACACACACACACACACACACACACACACACACACACACACACACACACACACACACACACACACACACACACACCACACACACACACACACACACACACACACATGCCACACACATGCACACACACACACACACACACACACACACACACACACACACACACACACTCACACACACACAAATACACACGCACATACACAAACACACACACACTCACGCACACACACACCCACCACACACGCACGCACGCACACGCACGCACACGCACGCACGCACACACACACGCACACACGCACGCACGCACGCACACACACACACACACACACACACACACACACACACACACACACACACACACACACGCATTTATTCTACTCATATCTACAACGCATCGACCATTAATGCAGGAATGTCGCGATTGCAGAAACTCAATCTCACTGATGTGACACTGTGATTAAATTGAAGACTGCACTGTATCGCCAGCCTTGTGTTTCCTTGGGTAAGTCCCGCAGCACTACACAGAACCACCATTATCGTGGCATCCAATTAGGAACATTAGATTCGCGATCGATACATTCTATGCCCACCGTTTGAAGAAACTCACACGCCAGCACTTGAATCAATGACTTGATAAGTTACACAGGAAGAGGTGTATGTGACCTAAATGTGTGTTCTAATACCCAAATCAAACCAGTCGGGGGTAGTTCTAGACAAGATCGTTGGGTGCAGTTCTGTGCTGAAAAATGTTATGCTTAGAATTGTATCGCGTTAAACGTCCAAGAATGCGATATGTTCTCTAAATGAATTGATTGTTCATTGACGACAGAAGTTAATATTGTCCTCATGCATACCT
Organism: Ridgeia piscesae; assembly: GCA_025642075.2. Lineage (NCBI taxonomy): Eukaryota > Metazoa > Annelida > Polychaeta > Sabellida > Siboglinidae > Ridgeia > Ridgeia piscesae. Next base: position 83,286 of record JAODUO010000200.1, on the reverse strand, counting down.
TTGTAACCAACTACATTTTCACTCTTCCAGAAGATATATAACTTATGTTGAAATTTTCTACAAATATGTATAACATAAGGTAGTGTAAAAACAATAGGATCGGATTAATGAATACTAACCAAGACACGTTGGTTGAATTCGAACCATGTCTACGACTTCGTCAGGGCAACCATATAACACATTACGTACTATTGCTGCAAACATAATATTATCACTGCATTCAATCAAAAGTTTAATTTTTTCATATCCAAAAAAACATGACTTTTTTACGTGTAGAGGGTTTCTTCTGACGTTACACTCCGATTTTAAGTACTAATGAAAGCCACTACAGAAGTATCTTGGTTTTTATATGAAAAATGAACACTTGTAATTGGAAAAAGAAGTATCCTGAGACGTGAATAGTTATCCCTGCATTGTATTAATAACGACTAATTTCGTGGTCAGTAATTCAACATGGCGTCTTTCTGATTTTGACTCCGTCACGTGGTTGTGACGGTGACTTCTATAGTGACGTAATTGTGGTGGCAACGTTCTAAAGGTGATGCGTTCGTGGTAAGAACTTCACAGAACAAACGTTGCTGTGACGTATTGGTCCTGTTGGTTGGGTTCGTGGATGCGGAAGAAACCTGTGTGTTACGGTATTTTTCTTGGTGTTGTAGTTGTGTGAACATCTTCCTGACATTTGTGATGAGTTCATTGTGAAGGTCTGCATCATGCTGTCGGCGCCGGCTGTTTTCACTTCAATAATATGTTCAACGCCACTAACGGATCGCTCTTACAAGCGTACGTCACATTTTGTTACAGTTCGCAAGCCTAATGAAATCACCGCGCTTAATAAATATTTGCTTTTAGCGCTTGTCCGTTTTGCCCCGGAATGCTAAACTAGGTTACCTGGCTTTCCAACCTCGTTATCAGGACAGTTTCGTGCCAGGGAAAAGAAACTGTTTTATTTATGTCACTGGCACAATGAATAATGATCATTCCTCTGATGGAGACTACACGTTTGGCGTGGCTTCTTTTAGAACACTGTGCCAACATAGAAACAAAACATGCATTGCCAAGAAATATACACGAGCGACCAGGTACTCTTCGCTGATTTCTAACCATGATTAGTGCAGTCGCCGACAACTTGTTAAACGTGACCAGCGGTCACATAAATAGGTTCGGTAATTTTGTTACGTGTTTTAAGTAGTCGGAATATGTCGACAGACGACATCATGGGATAGGGTTCGAAGTAATCGATGCCACAGTGTCAACTTGCGATAATAGTAACGTAGACACTACTAGACAGCCCTGTTGTCACGACGGTGTACATCACAATGAAAAATGCCTACGCTCCGGTGGTCAAAACCATCGAATTTGGTGTCCTGTATTCATGAAGCAGAATAATTCCGCCTCTAACACTAAATTGTACACAAGCTAGGTTATGTTTAAATTATATAACCCTGAAAGGCAATCTGAAATCGTAAACCACCTGTTGCTATCGAATTGTTCTGCTGTGCATATATAGTGGTCGCATCATGGACTGTGTGGACTGTGTGGACTGTGTGGACTGTATGGACTGTGTGGGCTGTGTGGACTGTGTGGGCTGTGTGGGCTGTGTGGACTGTGTGGACTGTGTGGACTGTATGGACTGTGTGGACTGTGTGGACTGTGTGGGCTGTGTGGACTGTGTGGGCTGTGTGGACTGCGTGGACTGTGTGGACTGTGTGGACTGTGTGGACTGTGTGGACTGTGTGGACTGTGTGGACTGTGTGGACTGTGTGGACTGCGTGGACTGTGTTGTCGTACACCATAACTTTCACCCAACCGTGTCGAACATATCGCCTTCTTGATCTGCGCGGGTAGCACACATAGACGTGTATCACACGGAGGGTCGCATGCCTTCTGGGTACACTGTGACCTCGGTTCTACGTTCCACCAGAAAGCTGCATCTGATATCGTCGCTGCTAGTGGTTGGTCGGTGTAACTTATTAACGATTGTCGAGATACGCTGACGCTTGACAACACGTAGTTATCGGGTATATCTGCAAACATCCGGGGGGTGACAGAGACAGACAGACACGTCAACACGACTCGACGCTGATCGATGTCGCGGTTATGGGGAGTTACACGCGATGTGATCACTCAACCGAGACGATGGCGGAGTCGGTTTACCTTAAAGGTGAATGCCACTGGGAACCCGAACTGTTCCCCATCATATACGTGTAACATCTAACATTTCAACACGTAAAAGACCATCGCAATTTGTAAAGGTTGCTAGAAAAAACGACAAAGCTTCGAATCAACATACCCGAAATTCCGTCATTGCGTATAGGTGAGACACGAGACCACCCGAAAGATATGAGTGACTGCCAACAACACGCGAGACCTTACTGGACACCCATGCCTCGTCTGTCACTCGGTGTGACGTAAGGTACTGCTTCAACTCGTCTACTTGTTTGGTGCAAGAAGCCAGACTGTTCTACAGCGAGAACATACGTTCGCTGGACGTCAACCCTGCAATCGGTACTGCTTCGACATCAAAGTCAACAGCATGTCAAGATTGTAGATCTGTATCGTTTGACGCCCCACCACGGGTCCATATGGCTCGTTGTAACTGATACCCTGATTCATGATAGCAATGTCAACACCGCTTTGAGGTGACCATGCAATTACTCACCTACGACACATCCAAATATACAAATTACATTTTATTCTATTATTTTTCCTTTGCTACACAAACTCTTTTAATTTACAATGCTTCCATTCCCTAAACCTGTATAGGCTGTCTTTGCCGCAAACGATAAAGTATATTGTAATCGAAATTCATATATTTTGGGTATGCATGATTTTCATTAGAATTTGATTATTTTAATAAGCATACTAAACACATACAGTTCCATAACTTTCACAACGTTCTAGTCGGCCTTATGAAATACCAATTATGTTACCTTACATTTAAAAAAACGCATCGTAAAACCGTGCATTGATAAATATGTTGGTGCTGTCGAAAAGCAAAAGTCTTTGATGATAAACAAATATACAACAAAATGCAGTTACTTTTGTCTTTGCTTTGCTTTACGGGTTTGCTTTCCTACTTGATAACGATTCTCAATCGACATATACATACTGTAGGATAAATTATTAATGAATAACCAACCGATTTATACATACATTCAAGGCAGAAATAAGTATTTCTAAAAAAGTGACATGTTTATCAGCACAATACACTGTAGTAGACCGCTGTGCCAATTGCGTTTTAGGATAATTACATGAGACATACAACCCGAGTTTCAACTGAAACGTATTGCGCATTGCACAGACGGATGCATAAGCACAATCGCGGAACGTAATTATTTAGTCCGAGACCTGCTGTTCCCGTACTTTGCGCCGAGTGTGTTGTTACCATTGGGCGTAAGGTTTTTTGAGCGAACGAGGTCAAAGTGCTACCTGTGTCGGTTTACGTCGAACAGACGGATGCTATTATCGCACCAGGGTTTCCCTGTTGCAGACAGCGGGCTTCATTAGCGGCACAGCCGAGAAACCGCATGAAAACTAATTCGCCATTTCGTTTTTAACGCAGCCACTTTCAGCGCGATCTGCCGTTGGCTGCATAAGTCGACGTCAGCGCGTTTCTTTACACTGGTTGGGCATTTGTTCTGCAAGAGAAGTTGGCCAACAACCGCTGCTGACTGACGTACTGTAATTATCTAAGAATGTTTAATTGACTGTCAGACACTCTTTTAACTTTTTTGATATCCTTTTAGACCGATACGACAATATTCGTTTACATACTATCTGCTTTCACTAATTTTAATTCGCCGTCAAACGGCACCCAACCGTGAATCTTAGGTTAATGTCCCTTGTTGAATCCAACCAACATTGCGAATGCACAATTTAACCTTGTGAAATAGGAACATATTTATTTACAGGCCTTCAGCTAGAGTTTTTCTTGTCTCGAAATCATAAGTTAATTGTGTACTTTGGGCATGTGAAGCCACTGTCATTAATCACAATAATTATTGGCTAGTTTCGGTTTTTCAGTGGGATGCCGTAGCCATTGAAGCCATTTCTTTAATATATCACCTGGGAGACGTCTAAAGGTTCCACTAGCTATAAAGAACCTTTTAAAGAAATCGTTGATATCCTCTGCCATTTTAATTCTGAATGCTAAATTTTAATGTGCTGTCTACAACATAATTCACGATTCCACGTAGAAAGAATTGTGTGATATTATGAATACATTTTATTCCATATACTTATTGTACTGATTTATTTAATCTTATTTATTTACCAATGTTATTACATATAATTAATGTTATTACCTGCTTATTTATTTATTTATTTATTATACTTAGTTATTGTACTAATTATTTAGTGAATTTATAAATTTTAACAATTTGAGTGCTGATTATTATCATCTTAATGTGTCTTATCAACTGTGTCTGGATCGTCAATCTTTTTTACTGGCATTTTTTGTAATGTGTATCTGAAGAAAAATTTCCGTCGGTCGGTCGGTCGGTCGGTCGGTCGGTCGGTCGGTCGGTCGGTCGGTCGGTCGGTCGGTCGGTCGGTCGGTCGGTCGGTCGGTCGGTCGGTCGGTCGGTCGGTCGGTCGGTCGGTCGGTCGGTCGGTCGGTCGGTCGGTCGGTCGGTCGGTCGGTCGGTCGGTCGGTCGGTCGGTCGGTCGGTCGGTCGGTCGGTCGGTCGGTCGGTCGGTCGGTCGGTCGGTCGGTCGGTCGGTCGGTCGGTCGGTCGGTCGGTCGGTCGGTCGGTCGGTCGGTCGGTCGGTCGGTCGGTCGGTCGGTCGGTCGGTCGGTCGGTCGGTCGGTCGGTCGGTCGGTCGGTCGGTCGGTCGGTCGGTCGGTCGGTCGGTCGGTCGGTCGGTCGGTCGGTCGGTTGGTCGGTCGGTGATACATTGACTAAGCTCAACAGTTTTACTGACGCACCCTTTTCCACACACCGCCTGCAGTTGGGTGCAAAGAAAGTATTAAATCACGCGTCAGGAGTCGAGACTTTTGTTATCATGGACGACACCGAACACGCCAAGGAAGAAAATCTGACTGACATTGACGCTTTCAAGTCGTCTAACATTCCTCAGGAATGTCCGAGTCAGACATAACTGGGCGAGTGATTCGGGGACAGTGAACCGCTACTTGAACACAAGCGTTGATAATAATCGGGAATGTCCATATCACCATAGTTCATAGTCGACGACTGAGACACACAACAATGAACACTTCTTCGCCGTGTCAGCTGTGACAGCTAATATTATTATCTACTATCTTGTAGAGGTTTGCTCAGCTTACACAAAAAGAAATGTTGTCAGTACGCGTAATGGGAACCTGTCACTGTATATGTTCTGCGCAGTCTGTATCGTTATCTTGAACGTCAAACGTATGTTGACAGATTACTTTATAGTTGTCATAACCTCAAATGACGCAGCATTTGACAGATTTAGCCCGAGGATATGCAAATCATGCCAGCAATATAGGTATAATGCACACACGCACGCACGCACGCACGCACGCACACACGCACGCACGCACACACACACGTACGTACACTCATACACGCATACATAGACACACACGTACACCCACACACACGTACGCACGTACGCACGCACGCACGCACGCACGCACGCACGCACGCACACACACACACACACACACACACACACACACAAATAATATACAACTACATAAAACGATAAACATTTGCGGTTTCTTGGAATTATTCACGATGATACTGTCTATGTTCATTCCGACAGAAAAAGCCCCCGGGACAAAACACAGGTGGTCC
>JAODUO010000200.1:57500-67500 GCA_025642075.2 Ridgeia piscesae | reverse complement strand
CTCTTTATAGCAGCGTTGAACTGTAGATGAAGTAAAACGTCACATAATGTTACAGCGTGGTCTCCTTGGCACACAGCAAGTGTGCTCTTTGTAGCAGCGTTGAACTGTAGATGAAGTAAAACGTCACATAATATGACAGCGTGGTCTCCTTGGCACACAGCAAGTGTGCTCTTTATAGCAGCGTTGAACTGTAGATGAAGTAAAACGTCACGTAATATGACAGCGTGGTCTCCTTGGCACACAGCAAGTGTGCTCTTTATAGCAGCGTTGAACTGTAGATGAAGTAAAACGTCACGTAATGCTACAGCGTGCTCTCCTTGGCACACAGCAAGTGTGCTCTTTGTAGCAGCGTTGAACTGTAGATGAAGTAAAACGTCACGTAATGCTACAGCGTGCTCTCCTTGGCACACAGCAAGTGTGCTCTTTGTAGCAGCGTTGAACTGTAGATGAAGTAAAACGTCACGTAATGCTACAGCGTGCTCTCCTTGGCACACAGCAAATGTGCTCTTTTTAGCAGCGTTGAACTGTAGATGAAGTAAAACGTCACATAATGTTACAGCGTGGTCTCCTTGGCACACAGCAAGTGTGCTCTTTTAGCAGCGTTGAACTGTAGATGAAGTAAAACGTCACATAATGTTACAGCGTGGTCTCCTTGGCACACAGCAAGTGTGCTCTTTATAGCAGCGTTGAACTGTAGATGAAGTAAAACGTCACGTAATATGACAGCGTGGTCTCCTTGGCACACAGCAAGTGTGCTCTTTGTAGCAGCGTTGAACTGTAGATGAAGTAAAACGTCACGTAATGCTACAGCGTGCTCTCCTTGGCACACAGCAAATGTGCTCTTTTTAGCAGCGTTGAACTGTAGATGAAATAAAACGTCACATAATATGACAGCGTGGTCTCCTTGGCACACAGCAAGTGTGCTCTTTGTCACTGGCTTTGCGTACTAGAATTTTGCTTAGGGTAATTTTCAAACCTGCCTGTACCATCAGCTCTTTAAAGATGTCGGCGATGTTCACATTCTCCTTGGCCGACGTCTCCACGTACCCGTTATTCCAGTCGACGTCGGCTGTGCATTTCGCCATCGACTTCCGAACGACTCTTCTTTCCACCGTCACGTCGCACTTGTTGCCGACTATGACAATGGGCGTCGCCTCGTCTCCTTTCTCTTCAATCACCTGGTGACGAAGTCGCCTCACCTCGGTGAACGACGCCCAGTCATCGACCGCGTAGACGAGAATGAAGGCGTCGGATGTCGCGATGGCGATTCGACAGAGTTTCTCATTGCCGCTCGCTCCAGACATGTCGAGAATGTCCAGCTGGAACGACTCGTCATCATCCTGATATACGACCAGTCGGTGGAAGTCTTCCACCTTCGGTTTGTACTTCTCTGGGAATGTCCCGTGCAGGAACTGTGAGACGATGCTGGTCTTGCCGACGGCGGCGGCTCCCATCAACGTGACCCGGTAGGATCGCTTCCCTCGCTCCCCGCTTGACGACTCCGCGTCGACTGAGTTCTTTCGAGAATGCAGCATCGCTGATTCGTTCTTTGTGGTCACCATAGAAGATACCCTTACTGTGTTTTTCTGTTCAAATATATACGCGTGTTATTTCGTCAATCAGTCTGACGCTTTCTCTGAGGCTCCGTACGGTAGTGACGTTGTCCCTTTCGTTTGTCAACTAAGTAATCGCCGACGTGGTAGACCACCGGTTACCCAGGGTGCTTCCTGTTGCAGGACTTATTAGCACATTGGTGTTAGTGGCCAATAGGCGCTAATGATGCGTGCATAGGGCCCACGAAACATATCCCAGTTTTCTGTAGAATCAGTGTTTCCGAAAACCTGCCAGAGAGACATGAGTTTGCATACTTTATTGAATCCGAACACACTTCAGTTTCCTTGTTAGATTTATAACTGTATATTTTCGTTAATATTATTTTACCAGGGTAAAACCGCATTAATTACCACACAGACGTCTATTTTGTGAAGGCATGTTCTAGGTGATTAATTGAATAATAAAACTTTCCGAGCGCCAAAAGCATTGAATATCTTTATATTGTAAATTCTTGAAATTGACATTCTTCGTTTATGTTTCAGAGCAACCCTCCCACATTGACAGCTGCCTCACTATTTATTCACATTTTTATATTGCTTATTGGTTTCAATGAAATATATCTTTAATTGAAGCACTACATATTTGTCAGGTCTGTTTTAAAACATTTAGTGGCAAAAATAAATAAATTATATAAATACATGCCTTTAGCTGTGATTTAATTTATTACAAATATATTTATGTATTTCGCCTTTCGAAAAGAGTAAGAAGAGGTTGGTGCAGCCGCAGCAGCTTAAGCACCCCCACCAGAGGTAGAGGCCGTGGCCAGGTCGTGGAGCCGTGAGAGTGGCTGCCAGGGCCCTGGTGAAGAAGACCAGCCTAGGGAAGGCCCACCACCACCCAAGCACCAGTCACGAGGGAGCGTTCTGCCGCACAGTGCTGTCTGGGGCCCAGAAGGAGGACCTGGTGGACTGGACACAGGCAAACGGATGCCTGTACAACAAGGGTGGGTCTATTTTACGTGTTCATTTTTATTTTGTTTTTATTTAATTGAAAGTATTATTTGTTATTATTTATATTTTTTGTTTTTGTTTTTGGTACTTTATTGGCAGTGTAGAGTAGAGTAGAGTAGAGTAGAGTAGAGTAGAGTAGAGTAGAGTAGAGTAGAGTAGAGTAGAGTAGAGTAGAGTAGAGTAGAGTAGAGTACAGTACAGTACAGTACAGTACAGTACAGTACAGTACAGTATAATGTAACATTAAAAAAAAATCCATATTTAGAGCTTTTCTTTCCATACTTTTTATTTGTGGTTTTCAATATTTTCATAGAACTTTTCGACAAAATGTAATAATTAATCAACTTTTTTTCATGTTTTATTAGGTGTAAAATTTGTAAATATAAGTTTTCTCTTTTCCCAGGTAGGCATTCAAATTTTTTAAATATAATTTTAAAGAATGTTTTACTGTTTTATATCATTGCAGGTCACCCCAAATACAAGGACAGTGGACACACGTTTCAGCTGTGGTCGGCCAAGGCTACTGAGTTGGACATCACACCGAAGATCCTCATCACCTGGTGGCAGAACCAGCGCACCAAGTATGGCCGCCTGACCAGTTACGTGGGGGCCAGTGGGTCTGGGCGCAAGGAAGACAGCGAAGAAGACAAGTGATGTCGCTGCAGCTTCCAATTCATGGGGCGATTCATCGACCGGACACACTCCAGGAATGGTGTTGGTGTAAGTTGGCAAATGTTTGCGAGGACGATGGACTCAACCATGCTGGGGTTGTGCTTCAGCATGGTGAGCAGACAGCCGAAGCGTTCTTGTATACCAAATGCATTCTCCACCACTCTCCTGGCTCGTGACATTCGATAGTTGAAGATTTTATCTTCATGGTCCATCTGCCGCCTTGAGAAAGGTTTCATCAGCCAGGTTCTGAGGGCCAATGCTTCGTCACCAATTATGTAGTAGCGGGTGTCCCTGCATCATGTGATAGAGGGTCTGGTTGTGGTAGAGGGTCTGGTTGTGGTAGAGGGTCTGGTTGTGGTAGACGGTCTGGTTGTGGTAGAGGGTCTGGTTGTGGTTGAGGGTCTGGTTGTGGTAGAGGGTCTGGTTGTGGTAGAGGGTCTGGTTGTGGGTGGTAGAGGGTCTGGTTGTGGTAGAGGGTCTGGTTGTGGTAGAGGGTCTGGTTGTGGGTGGTAGAGGGTCTGGTTGTGGTAGAGGGTCTGGTTGTGGTAGAGGGTCTGGTTGTGGGTGGTAGAGGGTCTGGTTGTGGTAGAGGGTCTGGTTGTGGGTGGTAGAGGGTCTGGTTGTGGTAGAGGGTCTGGTTATGGTAGAGGGTCTGGTTGTGGTAGAGGGTCTGGTTGTGGGAGGTGGAGGGTCTGGTTGTGGGTGGTAGAGGGTCTGGTTGTGGCAGAGGGTCTGGTTGTGGTAGAGGGTCTGGTTGTGGTTGAGGGTCTGGTTGTGGTTGAGGGTCTTGTTGTGGTTGAGGGTCTGGTTGTGGTAGAGGGTCTGGTTGTGGTAGAGGGTCTGGTTGTGGTAGAGGGTCTGGTTGTGGTAGAGGGTCTGGTTGTGGTAGAGGGTCTGGTTGTGGTAGAGGGTCTGGTTGTGGGAGGTGGAGGGTCTGGTTGTGGGTGGTAGAGGGTCTGGTTGTGGCAGAGGGTCTGGTTGTGGTAGAGGGTCTGGTTGTGGTTGAGGGTCTGGTTGTGGTAGAGGGTCTGGTTGTGGTTGAGGGTCTGGTTGTGGTAGAGGGTCTGGTTGTGGTAGAGGGTCTGGTTGTGGTAGAGGGTCTGGTTGTGGTAGAGGGTCTGGTTGTGGTAGAGGGTCTGGTTGTGGTAGAGGGTCTGGTTGTGGTTGAGGGTCTGGTTGTGGTTAGAGGGTCTGGTTGTGGTAGAGGGTCTGGTTGTGGTAGAGGGTCTGGTTGTGGTATAGGATCTGGTTGTGGGTGGTAGAGGGTCTGGTTGTGGTAGAGGGTCTGGTTGTGGTAGAGGGTCTGGTTGTGGTAGAGGGTCTGGTTGTGGGTGGTAGAGGGTCTGGTTGTGGGTGGTAGAGGGTCTGGTTGTGGTAGAGGGTCTGGTTGTGGGTGGTAGAGGGTCTGGTTGTGGTTAGAGGGTCTGGTTGTGGTAGAGGGTCTGGTTGTGGTAGAGGGTCTGGTTGTGGTTGAGGGTATGGTTGTGGTAGAGGATCTGGTTGTGGTAGAGGGTCTGGTTGTGGTAGAGGGTCTGGTTATGGTAGAGGGTCTGGTTGTGGTAGAGGATCTGGTTGTGGGTGGTAGAGGGTCTGGTTGTGGTAGAGGGTCTGGTTGTGGTAGAGGGTCTGGTTGTGTTAGAGGGTGTGGTTGTGTTAGAGGGTCTGGTTGTGGTAGAGGGTCTGGTTGTGGTAGAGGGTCTGATTGTGGTAGAGGGTCTGGTTGTGGGTGATAGAGGGTCTGGTTGTGGCAGAGGGTCTGGTTGTGGTAGAGGGTCTGATTGTGGTAGAGGGTCTGGTTGTGGTAGAGGGTCTGGTTGTGGTAGAGGGTCTGGTTGTGGTAGACGGTCTGGTTGTGGTAGAGGGTCTGGTTGTCGTAGACGGTCTGGTTGTGGTAGTGGGTCTGGTTGTGGTAGAGGGTCTGATTGTGGTAGAGGGTCTGGTTGTAGTAGAGGGTCTGATTGTGGTAGAGGGTCTGGTTGTGGTAGAGGGTCTGGTTGTGGAAGAGGGTCTGGTTGTGGTAGAGGGTCTGATTGTGGACTTTTGGCCAGCCGATGCGGTCGGTGACAATGTGGTCTCTGAGGTCACAGTTATTCCAGATCTGCGCATCTGAACAGGAGCCAGAGGAGCCGACGTTGGCCCACACGGACATGTAGTCAGCGTCGACCAGAGCCATAAGGACGATGGAGTGGTTCCCCCTGTAGTTGAAGTACATGAATTCGCCCTTTTTGGCGTTCTTGTGGCCACGTCCAGTGCGCCGACAACATGTGGAAACTGCCACCTGGTGTTGAAAAGTTCTACTGCACCTCGGCACTCGTCTGGGACAGTGGGGATGTTGAGGACCTCTTGAGAGTACTCTGCTACGATAGCATCGCAGACAACTTTGACCACGTAGGAGACGGTGTTGTGGACTACTCTGAAGGAGTACATCGGCGAGTGGCAGCTGTCACTAATGGCGAGGTACCGGAGAGTGACCGCAACATTCAGACCAGGTGTCCTTCTTTATTCTTTGTGTCAGCCTCTCCATCACCTGGAAGAGGAGGCGATCAACTCTGAGGAAGTTCTTGTAGAACATGGTGCGCGAGGCCCTCTCTCCTCTTCTTCGTCTCTCCTCTTCCCTCTGGAGCAGCAGCCTGTTTTGCAGCAGGTCTTGGTTCAGGGTTACGGCAGCATACGCCAGTTGCAGATCCATGGTGAGGGTTAACACTTGGGGTAAGCAAGAACACAAATGATTTAAGCAGTGGCGTCGATCCGGTTTTAAAAATGGGGGATGGGGGCCTATATATATATATATATATATATATACATATACATATACATATATATATATATATTATATTATATTATATATATATATATATTATATTATATTATAATATATATATATATATATATATATATATATATATATGTATATGTATATGTATATGTATATTATATGTATAATATATATATATATATATATATATATATATATATGTATAAAATATATATATATACATATAATATATATATATACATATACATATACATATACATATACATATACATATACATATACACATATAGATATCACCTGAAATACCTATAAATATTTTTAGTAAATATAACAATTCATTTATTGTTAGTCTTGTGCTAATTCTACTATAAACAAAGGCCTTTATTTAAAATAGTTATGTTGACTACATGTATTTGAATAGAGGCTATGGCCCTCCCCAACCACTTAAAATTTGGATGGTAGACTTTGGACCCATAACTGCTTGCCTGATTCATAGCGTGACAAGATGCAAAGGTTGCAGGGGTGCCTGTGTAGGACTTCCCAATCCCATCTTTTGGCAAAAAATGGTCATCACTCAAATGGTATAACATTACACAAATTGCAGGAATCCGCTGGTTCCGCCGTAGGCGATAAACATCCAACAGGCTGCAGTCTAAGGGGTGACAGGGCAGCCAACAGTTAATCATGAATTGTAGAATGTGCTTGATGGATAGTGCCTATTAACATATCAACACAAGGGTGCAAAATGATGAATACTGACTGGATTAAGAATCAAGTTGCTCGCTGCGGCCAACCAAGCAATAATTTTATCTAGTGATTTTCCTCTGCGTAGTCGGAACATCATATCTGAGTTTATTAATTTTACTACTAGATCTATGTAGGGGCTTTTAGGAGGGAGGAGTGATCACTCTCGCTATATGCCCTGCACATTTGTTTTCCTGAAATGAAAACGTGGGGGATATTTCCTATGCTGTCCCCCTGGCTGAAAAGAGGGGAGACGCATCCCCCTCGTCCCTCACCGATCGACGCCCGTGGATTTAAGGTCCTATATGAAGGGGTAATATATATATGTGGGTTGTGGCAGATGGCATCTGAGGCACTATAGCGTATCATAGCGTACCACAACGTATTATAACATACCACAACTTAGCACAACATAGTACACGCGTTCTGTCACGTTCTGTCAAATCTTTGCTACGTTATACTTATATTCACGTTGTACTACGTTGTGCCACGTTGTTGCCACATTGTAGTATGTTGTGGGGGAAAGCCAGTGGATTTTGAACATGTCCGTAATAAAAATGTCCAACACGTTCACGTTTTGTCACGTTTGATTACGTTTTAGCCACGTTGTTTCACGTTTGCTCACGTTGTAGCCACGTTCTGCCATGTGTCTCACAGTAAAGAGCCTAACTTCGTTATCGTCCGCCATCCTCCGTCTGTGTATAATTGGATAGGTGTCGTTACTGTATATACGTATAACAAGGAATTATACAATAAACCGAGACACAGTGAGGTTGCGTTATTTATTTATTATTTGGAAACATTTATAAAGCATGTAGCCGGCTGAAAAACCTGCTCAAAACGCAAACAACATAGAATAAATACATATTATAATAATTAAGTAATATGACGTTACTAATCAATATTATTTACCCACGACGCGTCAAATAAGGCAGTGTTGAACTGTCTAGAGCAAGTAAAAAGTCACAGTATCACACAGCATGGTCTTCTCGTCAGACAGTCAGTGCTCTTTCTGCGGCTGGGATCGAAGACGTCACGTGCCAGAGTCATGCTTAGGGAGAGATTCAACCCTGCCTGTACCATCAGCTCTTCAAAGATGTCAGCGATATTCGCATTGTCCATGGCCGATGTCTCCACGTATCCGTGGTTCCAGTCGATGTTGGCCGTGCATTGTGCCATCACCCTATCGACGACCCTCCTCTCTCCTATCAGGTCGCACTTGTTGCCGACTACGACAATCGGGGCCTCGTCTCCTCTCGCTTCAATCACCAGCTGGCGAAGTCGCCTCACCTCCTCGAAGGACGCCCTATCGTCGACCGCGTAGACGAGAACGAAGGCATCAGACTCTCCAACTGTCAGTCGTTGGAGTGTCGCGTTGCTGCTCACGCCCGTCGTGTCGAGAATGTCGAGCTGGAAGGAGTAGTCTTCGTTCCGGCATAAGATCTGCCGGTGGAAGTCATCAACGGTCGGTTTGTACTTCTTCGGGAATGTCGCGTGCAGGAACTGTGATACGATACTCGTCTTGCCGACGGCGGCAGTTCCCATCAACGTGATGCGGTAGGCCCACTTCCCTCGCGCCGAGCTTGACGAATTGCATTCCGCTTCCGTTCGCGAATGCAGCATCGTTTATTTGCTGTTTGTAGTCACGACAGATGACAACGTCGCTGTGTTTATGTGAATTATATACGTATGTTGTCTCTCAATCTGAAGTTTGAATTGTGCGTTTCTGCGTGGCTGATACGTTGTCTTCTTCACTTGTAGGTTGTCAACTGAATAATCGCCGTTGGAATCTGGTTGCGCAGGGAGCTTCCTGTCGCCGGACCTCTAACACGTTGGTGTTATCAACCTTATCATCTCGCAAAATTGTTCTTCCACGAAACACTAAATGCGTGAAGACATTTTTTTTCTCAACAGGCATTTTGTATTCGGATTTGTATGCGTGCGTGCTCGAGCGCGCGCGCGCGTGTGTGTGCGTTGTGTGCGTGTATGTCTGTGTGATTGTCTGTGTTCTCTTTCTCCCTTCCTCTCTCTCTCTCGCTCTCTCTCTCTCTTCTCTCTCTCTCTCCTCTCTCTCTCTCTCTCTCTCTCTCTCTCTCTCTCTTCGCTCTCTCTCTCTCTCTCTCTCTCTCTCTCTCTCTCTCTCTCTCTCTCGTCTCTCTCTCTCTCTCTCTCTCTCTCGTCTCTCTCTCTCTCTCTCTCTCTCTCTCTCTCCCCCCCCCCTCTCTCTCTCTCTCTCTCTCTCTCTCGCTCTCTCTCTCCCCCCTCTCTCTCTATCTCTATCGCTAGTCCCTATTATATAATGTACTGTTATATCTACGCCCATTCCTCCGGGTTTAGCCTGACAATCGTGGCCTATGCACTTGCTGAAAACAGCTGGATGTTGTTCATCTTCTATGCCGTGGGATGCATGTAGGAATGTGTCGACGACAACGATTTTAGCTGACTATGACAGCTGCTTCAGTATTTACACAAATAAGTTTATATACACAACCAAATGTGATTTTTCTCGAAACAACGCACATTTTAATGTATACCTTTGTTGTAATTTATGTATTGCGGAAAGTAATAAAAGTACAGCAGTACAAGGCATTTGCTTTTGTTTATTATATTAAAGTTTTTCGTTGGCCAATACCACTTCATAATCCACCAGGAATTAGCAGATTATGAACATAGTATATATATATATATATATATATATATATATATATATATATATATATATATATATAAGGTTAAATGCTGCATAGGGAGACCAGTGCATAAACGACCGCCTACAGGAGACCGGCCGTATATTTTTATGTAACTGATTTTCCAATTATGTCTAATTGGGACATTGTCTGTAATACAAATACACACCACATTCTACAATATTGTTATGATATTGTAATAAATAACATATACACACAAATCGGTCTCCTTAAAACCTATATGCTTAGATGCCGCGTATGGGAGACCGGTGTATAATCGGAAGTTAGTTATTAGTTATACTTATTTGCAGAAGTATATATTTAACGCCGACCTTGTATATCCAAAACCCAATACACCGATAACAATAATATATATATATATACATATACACAAACTGACAGCGCCGCATTTAACAAATGTACAACGTATGGCTAGGAGATCCGTCACATATTTGTTTTTATTAATGTGTGTATATATTTATTAAAATATAACAAGCATATAGTACACTGAGCATGGAACGCTAACCCATCAATCAATATATATAGCAAAACTGTTA
>JAODUO010000200.1:22500-45000 GCA_025642075.2 Ridgeia piscesae | reverse complement strand
ATACAGCAATGGTAATGTAATTCACCCTTAAAACCATTACCAGCATTGTGGCAGAGACAGTGCTTAACGGAAGTCACGTACAGTATTTTGACTGGGACTTATGCAAACGGCGGCGGACTGTCAGTCACGTTGTCACGCTTACATTCATCCCGGCATTATATTGTATCCGGGTGATGTTTATATATAAACGTAAGCTTTAGCAAATTCCTGCCCATGATTGAGTTTTCCAGTATTACCACAGACGGCGTTATCAGTAAGGAAGTTTCGACGAAATCAAGCGTACTTGATCCACTTCCCACCTCACTCGTGAAAGCTAACATTGACATTCTTGCGCCGCCATTAGCTACAATCATCATAATGTCGCTCGAGTCTCTGTCCGTGCCAGCCACCTTCAAACACGCCTTAATCACTAATACGTGTGTCTTCTGCCTTGCATGGCATTGCACCATTGAAAGTCATTCGTCTAAACTCGTTTTCTTCCACAGAGGAACTGTTGTGTTTCACACTTTTACAAGCTAATATTTTAAACTATGTAATAATTATGATGTTTTCTTTTCAATACACCATAATTATTTTTGTGATTGTTTTAATATCTTAAAGAAAAATACGCCATGTATCTTAATTATTTATTATATCATCTTTTTAACTTTAATATCATTTTATTATCATATTTACATGTATATTTTTTATTGACTCAACGCACGTTTTACAATGGGTACTCGCCTATGAGTGAAGTAAACAAACCGCGCCCTGGTGGTTAACTTTATAATCAAAAGCATGTGCGTGATCTACGTCAACCTTTCCATACCAACAATGTTTGCATTGCGTGTAATAAAAATAAATCGCATCAATAAAATTAATATTTCATTACGAGAACGTATGAGGGATTCCAGACACATTCCCCTATGCGTCATTCATATGGAACAATTGATATTTGTTAATGCAAGGCAATACATCACGCGATAAACACATCAATTTACATGTTCATTATTTTCAATTTCCTCCACCTTTCAGGATTGGCGTGTCGAGGATTTGCAAACGTAAACAGATATGGACAGAACAATGCAGTTCAATTGCATTCAAAAGCCCCTCAGCAAGGCCTTCAATATATACGGCCGTTTCATCGCACGTCATCCGCTCTGGTTCCTATTTCTGCCGCTGTTGCTTGCCGGGGCGCTGGCATCGGGGTTTTACAATTTTCACGCAGAATACGACGTGGATAAGTTATTCACCCCTGAACATGCCAGGTCAAAGGATGAGAGAGACACACTGCAAGAGCTGTTTCCCGACGACGACGGTGCCAATTTCAGTGTAATTAGAATGTCAACGCTGGGAGAATTCGCCCACGTAATTGTAACGTCATCGAAGGTAGACGGGAACGTTCTCACAGACGATGTCTATCGCGACGTGCTGCAGCTCGACGCTGACATCCGGAAGTTTGCAGTTGACGTATCTGGGAAGACGTACAATTACAGCGACCTTTGCGCCGGGACTTGTCGCAAGGACCTTCTCCTTTGGTTCCACGGGGACATGAACATCGACCTGAAGACACTGTCGTACCCCGTCCACACTGTCAATCTCGGAAGGAACGTCCCGATATTCATCGGCACCACAATTGGTGGGGTCAGTAAAACGGCTGGTGGCGACACCGAGGCGAAGGTCTGGAAGTTGCTCTATTACCTACGCTCCGACGCCTTACACGCCGAGGCCGCTGAAGCGTGGCAGGTCAAGTTCCTTACCACACTCGCTGCGAAGTCGTATGACCACATCACCTTGACGCGATTCACAGCGCACTCGCTTGAGGACGAGCTGGCGAAGAACACAGCGGCCGTCGTCCCGCTGTTCTCCATCACGTTCACCGTTCTCATTACCTTCTCCATCGTCTCGTGCATGAGCACCGACTGGGTGCGAAGTAAGCCGTGGCTCGGAAACCTCGGCGTCCTCTCGGCCGGTCTCGCCGTGATCTCGGCGTTCGGACTCGTTCTCCACTGCGATGTCCCGTTCATCGACATCGTGGCTACAAGTCCTTTCCTCATCCTCGGTAAGTCTCGTTCTACACTGCGGTGTTCCGTTAATAGACATCGTGTCTACAAGTCCATTCCTCGTCCTCGGTAAGTCTCGTTCTACACTGCGGTGTTCCGTTAATAGACATCGTGTCTACAAGTCCATTCCTCGTCCTCGGTAAGTCTCGTTCTACACTGCGGTGTTCCGTTAATCGACATCGTGTCTACAAGTCCATTCCTCGTCCTCGGTAAGTCTCGTTCTACACTGCGGTGTTCCGTTAATCGACATCGTGGCTACAAGTCCATTCCTCGTCCTCGGTAAGTCTCGTTCTACACTGCGGTGTTCCGTTAATAGACATCGTGGCTACAAGTCCATTCCTCGTCCTCGGTAAGTCTCGTTCTACACTGCGGTGTCCCGTTAATCGACATCGTGTCTACAAGTCCATTCCTCGTCCTCGGTAAGTCTCGTTCTACACTGCGGTGTTCCGTTAATAGACATCGTGTCTACAAGTCCATTCCTCGCCCTCGGTAAGTCTCGTTCTACCCTGCGGTGTCCCGTTAATCGACATCGTGGCTACAAGTCCATTCCTCGTCCTCGGTAAGTCTCGGTCTACATTGCGGTGTTCCGTTAATAGACATCGTGTCTTCAAGTCCATTCCTCGCCCTCGGTAAGTGGTGCAATATGAAGTCCAACGTCTCCACTCCGCAGGTATAAAGTCTATCACCATCTATGACTTGAATAGCCTCGATTACCCAAGCTCCATGAAGTGGCAGCACTTTAAAAAATCGTTGTTAAGTTTTTCATCTCATTTATTATTTTCTACTTTTTATTTTGTGAATAAATATTTTAAAACTTTCTACTCGGCGAAGTTACGTAGCCCAGCGAGAGTCGATTAAGCGAGGCTGACTTGCACGATTTGTGATGCGTTAGTGCTGCCACCTTGTGTACTAAATATTACAATATCTCACAAAGTTGTCTGCTTAAATACTATTCGAAACATTTGCAGGGAGAACAGTATAACTGTTGGAGAACAATCTAACTGACTAGTAGCTTATTTTTCGCAACATCCAATAACGGCAAACAAGACTTACTCTAAGAGGTAATTAAATAGTTGTGATATTAACCAAATTATGCAATGAAAGTATAATCGTCATAACTGTATTAACAATAGCATCCGTGTTGCTGCAAGGATTGCCGTGTATGCTTTCGTTAAACACAATTCCGCGTGCGACTTTGCGATTCATTTATGAAGAGCTGTCTTACGCACGAAAACATGCTCCTAATTCTAAACCTAGCTAACTATAACTAACCCCAATCCGAACTCATCCTAACTAACCCGGACCTTACGTTACTTATTCATACATGAAACGCAAATTGGCATCCTGTGTTGGTATTAGAAA
The DNA here is from genome assembly GCA_025642075.2 of Ridgeia piscesae. NCBI lineage: Eukaryota > Metazoa > Annelida > Polychaeta > Sabellida > Siboglinidae > Ridgeia > Ridgeia piscesae. Next base: position 41,596 of record JAODUO010000200.1, on the reverse strand, counting down.
TAATGGTGATAGTGATTTGATATCCTGTCATATTAAATCGAGGGTAAATCACTTGCGGGTCTGCCTATTTGACGCTTAAGTAATATTGAATACCGTCTTTCTAGATTCAAATATGTGTAACTTCCAAAGCAAACGTTTCACAAAAATCAACAAAATGAGTAGGAAATTACACGTATTACAATAAACTACAACATTTAAGTAACATCTATTCGCTAGGTGGCACCACATATCCCACAGCGCTTTGAACAATCCTGGTGATTGCATATTGCGCTACATAACAACTTACCTTTACGTTATGCAAAATGGTTTATAAAACAATACAAATTGATCGCGTCATATTCGTATTACCTCCATTTAAGCTTTCGATTAGCTGAATTGGACAGATACCACAGATCGAATCAATATCAGTGTCAGTCGGTGTCAATGTGTTCGTAGCGTTGCTGACCTGTTCGGAGAACGGCTCCTTCGGGTTCTACGCGAAGTATCTTGGTTAAACATACACTGTACGTTCGTCTAGAGAGCGCGAAAATGAATTTATAACTTAACAATATACGTTGTAGACTTTATTACTGTAATTCCCTTCTTCATAATATTCCCAGTAACGATATTGCTCAACTATAAAGTGAGTTTGATGCGGCACGCTCAAGGTAGGATTACGTTATATAAATCGGCAATTTGCAAATAGTGTTTGCAATGCAATCCTCTGTTTACGTTTATATGTTGAACGAAATTATCCCCACAAATTGACGATCCCCGAACAGATCAATGCGGCGATAGGAATGCTTGTTCACTTGAATAGCTATGTGTAGTCGTTGTGAATAAACAAGACGAAAACCAATTGTTCAGATGGATAGGAAACATCGATTATAAAATAAAGTATACACTATTAAACCAATAAATCTTCATTCGGTGGTTACACTAACCTTAATGCCAGTTATGTTAACGTTGTTGTAGCATTTGTATATTCAACATATGACTTCATATATGTGCAGGTATTGGTGTTGACGACATGTTCGTCATGATGGCGGCATGGCGACAGACTGACTTCCGGTTGACAGTGGAAGAGCGCATGGGCAAAACATTCTCGGAGGCAGCGCTTTCAATCACCATCACAAGCATCACGGACGCCCTATCAATAGGCATTGGCGCTATCACGCACTTCCGGTCTGTTCGCATATTCTGCACTTTCACCGTCGTCGCTGTGCTCTTTGATTACTTCTACCAAATCACGTTCTTCGGCGCCTGCATGGTGCTCATGGGCAGACGGGAAGAGCGCAATCTCCACCCGGCTACCTGCATGAAGGCAGTGCCAACGTCTCAAGCAGGTGATGATGTTTGCGGTGATGATGATGATGGTGTTGATGACGATATCGATTATGTTGTTGTTGATGATGGTTAAGCTTATTATGATTGTGAGTAAGACTGTGGTTATGATTGTTACTGTGATTATGATTTTAATTATGATTGTGAGTGTGAGTGTGAGTGTGGGTGTGGGTGTGGGTGTGGGTGTGGGTGTGGGTGTGGGTGTGGGTGTGGGTGTGGGTGTGGGTGTGGGTGTAGGCGTGAGCGTAAGCGTGAGCGTGAGCGTGGGCGTGAGCGTGAGCGTGAGCGTGAGCGTGAGCGTGAGCGTGAGCGTGAGCGTGAGCGTGAGCGTGAGCGTGAGCGTGAGCGTGAGCGTGAGCGTGATTGGGATTGGGATTGGGATTATTATGATGACTATTACGTTGATGACGACGACGATAAAGGATGTGATGATGATGACGACGACCACGATGACCGCGATGGCAATGATGTTGTTGATAATGGTGATGATGATTATGATGATAGCTGTTATGATAACAGTGTTGATAACGATTATAGCGATGCTAACTATTTGATGATGGTATCTTTCTTGATGGTGATAACGACGAAGATAATAGTGATGTTTATATTGAGGTGGTCGAAACCTAAATTAAATTATGTCTCTTTGCACTCTAACTAGTGTTTTCGCTTCCACCACCTGTTATCGTCGTTATGTTATTAACCCATGATAGTGTATTTTACTTCTTCGTATTCCGTACAAAACTACTGGAATATCCTGCAGCGATAAGTGCACTCCAGGTGCGACTTAACTATGGCTAACTTTATTTTATATTAGTCAAGCGTAATAAATAAACCTTCCTCCATCAATAATTTAACTGTAAGATTTCAGGTGCGTTATTTTCGTAGAGCTTGTTCTGAACGCTACGCCCTGTTACAACATCTGCCCTTGTACTTGTTTTACTGACATTCTGAGATAGACTGATATGCCAAGATCACTGTGGCAGATGACTGCACCATGCATGGTAACCAATGTTCACCTTGTTACAGGCGATCGTAATGTCCTCTTCCGACTGTTTTGCACCGGCGGCTACACGGAGGAGGAGAAGAAAGTCAGCACGAACACCGGCGACGTGTGGGCAATGACGTTCTTCCGCGACTACTGGGGAGGTCTGCTTTCAACCCGTCCGTTCAAGATTCTGCTCGCACATGTCTATCTGGTCTACATGGCCTTCGCCATATGGGGTTGTATACGTGTCGAAGAGGGCATCACTCTAGACAGACTGGCGGGCGATGACTCGTACGTGGCAGACTACTACAAGTACGAAATGAAATACTTCCGAGAGTACGGGCCTTCCGTCAATGTGATTGTCGGTACCGAGCTGGAGCTGTGGCGAGAAAGCGAGCGACACAAAATGGACTCGTTTATCAAGCAGTTTGAAGCATCCGAATACTTCCACGGCAAAGATCTCACGAATGCGTGGACTCGCGATTTTTCCTCATTCATCGGAAATAATACTGTGGTCGAAGAAAATTTCTCGGCCTTTTTGGACAGATTTGTGCAAAACTACAATGACTACAGACGGGACATTAAGTTGGACTCCAGTAAAGTTAAATATTCTCGATTTATTGTGCATTCCAAAAACATGGGCACGTCCATCCGTGAAAGTAAGATGATGCTGAAAGCTCGAGAAATCGCGGATGAACACCCGGAACTTACAGTGACTGTGTTCCACCCGGCTTTCATCTACTACGACCAATACATCGCCGTCTGGCCGAATATGCGACAGAACATGCTAATCGCGACGGCCGCCATGTTTGTTGTATCGCTGTTGCTCATACCACATCCGGTGTGTAGTTTGTGGGTGACCTTCAGCATCGTGTCCATCTGTGTCGGGGTCATAGGTTATATGGCGTGGTGGGGCGTCAACCTGGACACGATCTCAATGATCAACATCATCATGTGCATCGGTTTCTGTGTCGATTTCTCGGCGCATATTACGTACGCTTACGTGTCGGCAGAGGGCGACACCGGCAACGAGCGCATGCGCAATGCACTGCACGCTCTCGGCTACCCTATTGCGCAGGGGGCGCTGTCGACAATACTCGGGATTATTTCTTTGGCTTTCTCGGCGTCTTACATATTTCGTGCTTTCTTCAAGACAATGTTCTTGGTCATTTTCTTTGGAGCGTTTCATGGGCTCTTTATCATTCCGGTTCTGCTCTCGTTAATGGGTCCAAAATCAATCAAACAACGCTCATCGTCTGTGTCCCCTGTCCCTGAGCTTCAAGATCAGTCTTTGTGAAAAAATATTCCGGAAACATCCGTATGTGTCTTATTGTGTTGCAACGTTGGCGACACTAAACTAGTGCACGTTATTCAATGTACACGTCGTGGACACCGATCAGACAAAACACTTAATTCAAAACAGATGCTCAATGAAGACGTAAAACAACAACATAGCACATCCTCGAGTGGCGTGATAACGAAGCAGCCGTTCATAATTCGCATGTCGGTCGGTGTGGAAGCTACAATGAAATGACAATTAAGCCACCAGACAAAATGACAAAATGACAAAATGACAAAATGACAAAATGACAAAGACTGCTCTGCTGTTTCGACAACGTCTGTTTTGAACATCATCAAGTGTGTTTCGCGGACACATCTTAACACAAACACTGAAACGTTGTCATCCTGTTTCAAACGTGTGCTTTTTGGCAAGGTCAGTCGAGATGATTATGGAATATTGGTTGTTTGCCTATACGTATGAAAGCTACCTGTACATGGTTTAGATACTAGCCTACCGATAACATTGTATTGACGAAACAGCGCCTGCAAGTGCATGATTATGCATGCGGTATACTCTAATGTGCAGTTTCCCCGTTAATTGATCTGTGCGCGGTGTTTGATACAAGTGGTCATGACATTCTTTTAAGCAAACTGGGTTAAATGGTTCGCTGCCTATTTAAATGGAGAGTGCCTACTTCTATGCCCAACATTGAACTCTGCTCACCTCGGCATTATGGCCAAACAATTTTGTTTTGAAACTGGATAGTTTGTTTACGTTGAAACATGTTGCAGGCGGAATCTGTCAAATTGCGAGCATTGTCCAGAGCTTAACAAAGAAGCTAAATATAAATTGGCAGGCAGTAACCCTTTATCAAGCATGTTGTAGACGTAAGAACGTAACATTAAATGAACATGTACAACCTAGGAGCCGGCGCTCTCGCTTTAAAACACAGGCAATATACTGATTAAATCGACGACCGAGCATTCTCATATGCAGCTCCAAGCTTCAAGTGCGTCGATATACGAATGTCGCCCAATTAAAGTTGCCCCAAGACGCTTCTCTTTAACAGTTATTTTAACTATTGATGATCTTAATTTTGTTAATTTTTATTACATGACTATTATGCTTTTTATTATTTTAATAAGGTGATGTATTTGAATATTTGCGTACTTAGTTGTCAAGGGAACATACTTGATTTTATGTAATAATATTAACTGCATGTCTTCGCTTACCAGTGCTATAAATAATAGTTATTATTTTATATATGTTATCAATTATTTTACCATAACCATTGCAGCACGCCACAGAATACTGATTCCTCAGCATAGGGCGGTGTGTAATAAATATATAATTATCATTGGACCGATTGTGGTGCTCCTATGCATTTTGTAATACTTCTTATCGAATATGTTTCTACATACAGCATAATGATACTATTTCAATGTACCAAGTGGCGCTTCCAGAGTGAACACACTTCTTGATTACAATTATATGGACTGATCACGAAAGAACGTTTCGAAGCACTGGCCGTGTGCCAATGAATAATCGGTAACACTCATTTTTAACCTCATTGCTGAGTTATAATAAATAAGTGAGATGCACTGATCACATACACCCAGCTTAACACGCTTAATTAATGATGCTCGCCGGTCACTATTTTATATCTGCACATTTGCTGCTAACATGTTTTGTGTATCCCCCCTGACGTTCGTTTTACTGCGTTAAAATAATAGTGTAGCCTGTTTCGCACGCAACTTGTCTAAACAAAACATGGGCACGTCCATCCGTGAAAGTAAGATGATGCTGAAAGCTCGAGAAATCGCGGATGAACACCCGGAACTTAAAGTGACTGTGTTCCACCCGGCTTTCATCTACTACGACCAATACATCGCCGTCTGGCCGAATATGCGACAGAACATGCTAATCGCGACGGCCGCCATGTTTGTTGTATCGCTGTTGCTCATACCACATCCGGTGTGTAGTTTGTGGGTGACCTTCAGCATCGTGTCCATCTGTGTCGGGGTCATAGGTTATATGGCGTGGTGGGGCGTCAACCTGGACACGATCTCAATGATCAACATCATCATGTGCATCGGTTTCTGTGTCGATTTCTCGGCGCATATTACGTACGCTTACGTGTCGGCAGAGGGCGACACCGGCAACGAGCGCATGCGCAATGCACTGCACGCTCTCGGCTACCCTATTGCGCAGGGGGCGCTGTCGACAATACTCGGGATTATTTCTTTGGCTTTCTCGGCGTCTTACATATTTCGTGCTTTCTTCAAGACAATGTTCTTGGTCATTTTCTTTGGAGCGTTTCATGGGCTCTTTATCATTCCGGTTCTGCTCTCGTTAATGGGTCCAAAATCAATCAAACAACGCTCATCGTCTGTGTCCCCTGTCCCTGAGCTTCAAGATCAGTCTTTGTGAAAAAATATTCCGGAAACATCCGTATGTGTCTTATTGTGTTGCAACGTTGGCGACACTAAATTAGTGCACGTTATTCAATTTACACGTCGTGGACACCGATCAGACAAAACACTTAATTCAAAACAGATGCTCAATGAAGACGTAAAACAACAACATAGCACATCCTCGAGTGGCGTGATAACGAAGCAGCCGTTCATAATTCGCATGTCGGTCGGTGTGGAAGCTACAATGAAATGACAATTAAGCCACCAGACATAATAAAAACTTCGTGAAGGGAACAGCTAAAATAATAAAAATGACAAAGACTGCTCTGCTGTTTCGACAACGTCTGTTGAGAACATTATCAAGTGTGTTTCGCGGACACATCTTAACACAAACACTGAAACGTTGTCATCCTGTTTCAAACGTGTGATTTTTGGCAAGGTCAGTCGAGATGATTATGGAATATTGGTTGTTTGCCTATACGTATGAAAACTACCTGTACATGGTTTAGATACTAGCCTACCGATAACATTGTATTGACGAAACAGCGCCTGCAAGTGCATGATTATGCATGCGGTATACTCTAATGTGCAGTTTTCCCCGTTAATTGATCTGTGCGCGGTGTTTGATACAAGTGGTCATGACATTCTTTTAAGCAAACTGGGATAAATGGTTCGCTGCCTATTTAAATGGAGAGTGCCTACTTCTATGCCCAACATTGAACTCTGCTCACCTCGGCATTATGGCCAAACAATTTTGTTTTGAAACCGGATACTTTGTTTACGTTGAAACATGTTGCAGGCGGAATCTGTCAAATTGCGAGCATTGTCCAGAGCTTAACAAAGAAGCTAAATATAAATTGGCAGGCAGTAACCCTTTATCAAGCATGTTGTAGACGTAAGAACGTAACATTAAATGAACATGTACAACATAGGAGCCGGCGCTCTCGCTTTAAAACACAGGCAATATACTGATTAAATCGACGACCGAGCATTCTCATATGCAGCTCCAAGCTTCAAGTGCGTCGATATACGAATGTCGCCCAATTAAAGTTGCCCCAAGACGCTTCTCTTTAACAGTTATTTTAACTATTGATGATCTTAATTCATTGTTCGTACATTTAGTTAATTTTTATTACATGACTATTATGCTTTTTATTACTTTAATAAGGTGATGTATTTGAATATTTGCGTACTTAGTTGTCAAGGGAACATACTTGATTTTATGTAATAATATTAACTGCATGTCTTCGCTTACCAGTGCTATAAATAATAGTTATTATTTTATATATGTTATCAATTATTTTACCATAACCATTGCAGCACGCCACAGAATACTGATTCCTCAGCATAGGGCGGTGTGTAATAAATATATAATTATTATTGGACCGATTGTGGTGCTCCTATGCATTTTGTAATACTTCTTATCGAATATGTTTCTACATACAGCATAATGATACTATTTCAATGTACCAGGTGGCGCTTCCAGAGTGAACACACTTCTTGATTACAATTATATGGACTGACCACGAAAGAACGTTTCGAAGCACTGGCCGTGTGCCAATGAATAATCTGTAACACTCATTTTTAACCTCATTGCACTGATCACATAAACCCAGCTTAACACGCTTAATTGATGACGCTCGCCAGTCACTATTTTATATCTGCACATTTGCTGCTAATATGTTTTGTGTATCCCCCTGACAGCACACGTTCGTTTTACTGCGTTAAAATAATAGTGTAGCCTATTTCGCACGCAACTTGTCTAAAAAAACATGGGCACGTCCATCCGTGAAAGTAAGATGATGCTGAAAGCTCGAGAAATCGCGGATGAACACCCGGAACTTAAAGTGACTGTGTTCCACCCGGCTTTCATCTACTACGACCAATACATCGCCGTCTGGCCGAATATGCGACAGAACATGCTAATCGCGACGGCCGCCATGTTTGTTGTATCGCTGTTGCTCATACCACATCCGGTGTGTAGTTTGTGGGTGACCTTCAGCATCGTGTCCATCTGTGTCGGGGTCATAGGTTATATGACGTGGTGGGACGTCAACCTGGACACGATCTCAATGATCAACATCATCATGTGCATCGGTTTCTGTGTCGATTTCTCGGCGCATATTACGTACGCTTACGTGTCGGCAGAGGGCGACACCGGCAACGAGCGCATGCGCAATGCACTGCACGCTCTCGGCTACCCTATTGCGCTTATATAACGTTGTCTAAAATAAATCTATTGCGATTGCAATAATGCGCGATTAACGTTATTTCAATTTATTTATTTATGATAGAGTGCACAGGCTTGACTCTTGTACACAAGGGATTGCCACATACGCAATAACAATGTGCACACACCTTGACAGAAAAATCTTATCAACAGCAGTTTGGACATTTATGTAGATACCCTTCTCTGTACAAATAAATAATACACCGAGAATGCGCATACGTGTGGTATGCAGCATCCTACACTGTAAGATGCTGCATACCACATTGACAAACATTATTCACTGAGTGGGCAGCCGTATATCGCGATATTCCTTACTGATATTGAATAGGTAGCACCACGTGATACATTGGTGCATACAAAATATGTTATTAGCATATGCACCAACGCATATTAATTTTTTTACGCACGTCAAAACAATATTTATACAATGTGATGCGACACTTTAGTCTATGAATGCAAACTTGTCGTGGACTCTGCGCACTAAAAACGAGGCTCGATCTAATCTCGCTTAACCGACTGTCGCTCGGCTGCGTAACTTCACAGAGAAGACCGTCTGATTTTTAAATGTTATCCTTGTAAAGTGCTGCCATCTTACTGAGTCTACATAATCGAGGCTACTCCTGTATAATTCCTGCTTCGTAGACAACTGTAAATATGTATTTATGTTTATGTTTGTGTGAATTTTGCATACTTTTTATAATATAGTATTATCTGATGAAAATGATATCGTTATTTAATTTGTTATTTAAAATTCTGCCTGAGAGCCAATCAGCGTCTCTACCCTAACCTGGGGTAAGGCCGCCCTGGTGGAAGCATCAGCTGGACATAAATAGTTTCAGGCGTAGTTGAGTGCTGCCATCACGGAGTTTGGTTAATCAAGGCAAGGTTCGATCCCTTTGTGCTGAGAATTTTTATTACGCAAGCCATATACAATTTTGCAGCACAAATGAAGATCTTATTTCACGGTAATTTCAAGGTGAGTACGTTCAAACTTGATCTTGGTTCTTATTTTACTCCTTTGTTCGCCGCCATTTTTTTTCGAAGTTTCGTTCATCTTATGATAGATTGCCCTCCCGAGTTATTAGTCATCGGGGATAGTGTTGTTAGGAGTTACCAGGATATGGTAATGCAAAGTGACAGCAGGGCATAAATGTTATTCCACTATTTGGAAGAACTACCATTTTAGAAACAATTCACACGGTTAAAAGTCATGTTCTACCACCTCAATCGATCGGTGCGCAAATGTGATATAACATTGATTTGTATAAATTGTATCTAAGTTATTTGGTTTACAGTTTTTGCTATCATAGTCTCACTTAATTTATTTATATGTTTGTACAAAATGTCACAGTCACATTTTATTTGTGCATATATAACTTATATATATTTTTTTATAGATAACTATGTAGTATGAACACACAGTTGAACAGTCATACTCTGGATGGAGACAAGTGTATAAATACAGTTCATTATTATTATTATTATTAACTTTATTTATTTGTATATGTTGTATATTTTACAGAATATGTTGCTTTACTGCCTTATGATATTAAAAGGGTCGGTACCTGTATAACGCAATATCCACTCCTTGGAACAGGTCAGTTTGGAACACCCATTACATTGGGCATCGACACGGGAAAGAACACGGAGGGGGTGTGGTATGCAAACGGTGCAAACCTTATACTGTTCGGAACAACTTTTGCCCACCTGAGATTTGAACTTCTGACCGCCTGAGATTTGAACTTTTGCCCACCTGAGATTTGAACTTTTGCCCACCTGAGATTTGAACTTTTGCCCACCTGAGATTTGAACTTTTGCCCACCTGAGATTTGAACTTCTGACCGCCGTACCTCGACCCTTCTATCTGCCAGTTATTCGTCACATCTGTTTACATCCACCTGCTAAATTCTAAAACAATGTATAATAAAACATTTCTTTACACATTTTCTAAACATAGAAAATGTCTCAACGGCACGAATGTTCACAGGCGAATCGCCAATACAAAACCCCTTAAAGGTCATTTTTGGCACCTTATTGGGGCCGCAGGGAAAGTTCACGGGGGGTGTGGTATCCGGGTAAAACCTTTCGGGGTTGGAAAAATTTTCCCGCCTGGTTTTAACTTCTGCCCGCCAAAATTTCCCTAGTTTTAACATTTTTTAAGTTCTTCCCCTAGTTTTTGAAGCCCGGAATTTAAACTCTACCGGTCCGCCTGTGAGCTTCTGTGCCTAGTTTAAATTCTGGTCTGAGTTTAACTTGTGCCGGGGTTTAATTCTCCCCCTGAGATGCATTGCCCCCTGGGCACTTTGCCCCCCGCCCCTTCTTTCCCCATTATCGATATTTTTTACAGCAAATTCGTAACTGTATAAAAAAATTTCGTTGACCTTTTCTAAAATAGAACGCAGCTCAACGGACAATTTTCACATGATTCTTCTGTGGTTTGCTATTGGCCAAAATGGCGAATCCCTAAATTTCCCTTTATGTTGGTGTTGGCGCATATTTCACAGGCCCCTAAAACTTTTCAAGGTTGAACCTTCAAGATAACTGAGATAATGTTTTGATAATTAAACTTACACAACACTAAAACTTCGCGTGCTAAATAAACCTAGCTAAAAGTATGGAGCTAATACATACCTAACAAATAAATAAATACATATATAAATAGAAAAATATTAATGATAAAATAATAGGCTAAATATAGTTCCAGGCCGACTCGTATGACACCAGCTCACCTGCCATCCATAAAGTGAGAACTACAATATTGTTTAATTATGTATTAATCACGGGTGGTGGAAACGTGGTTTTCTTTTTCCTTACTATGTACTTTGTTATTCACTAGGCTACTCAGAATCTTAATTACGGCCCAGTCATGCAAAGCCAGGATCATCAGTCAATGTCTGTAGGCACGGATCTGTTTAAACTGTGGTTTCCTGTTTTGGTGTTTCGCAATATGGTTTGGTGTTTCCCAATCGGCCCACGGTCCTATTTAAACAGGTGTTTGGTAGCAGCTCTACTCAGTTAATCGATATCCATCGAAAGCGGTGTTATTATTTTACCCGGGTAACTTTAAGCTACCACCAACCCTCCCTTTATTGACAGGTTTAGTTATGTTTGTCGTTCGATTATTGTATAATTAATGTATTGTGTAGATGTTAGTTAGTAGGTAGACTGCAGATAGTTAGTAGGTTTAGTCTGAAATGTAGATCAGGCAGTTTGCATTATTGTGTGGCGATTGTCTGTATACTTGCACATGTTTACTATGTATGGTGATTAATTGAATATGTGGTTATTGCATAACATTAAAACAATGCAGATCTACAAGTTCACCCACAACCCTGTCTTACTCTTATTTGTTCACCAACCTGACCGAGTGTCAGGGCGATTTATTGCTAACAAACTGATTAATTTACGGTTGCTGATCGTGAAGGCGTTTGTACGTTACGTGAGAGTGACTCGACACGCGTGGCTGCATGGGAGTGGTTCGTTACGCGTGGCTGATTCAGCCGCTCAGTGACCGTGTGGTCTTCGTCAGAAGCTGCGACAAAATAAGAGGGCCACTGCATCGCCGTCAGCAATGTTGGTAGACGGGTCGTCCAACGTTTCGAAAGCAGGGTCGTGGCAACACCCGCGTATATACTGCCAGATACAATGTGAATGCATTGGTAGGCTTTTGCCTTGTTTTCTTGATCTACTCGTGGCTCTTTCGGACACGATCAATTGACGTCGACATGGGTGGTTTCAACAGAAGTACAGCCGCTGGAAATATAGACAGGAAACCTGCATTTAGTATGTTAGACCAGTTGATGCGGAATTTGCTTCGTATGCCACTGAAGGCATCTTCTAAATATTCATCGCCGCCGTACAAAGTGTATATAAGTGGATCTTCCGGAAGATTCGGCAACAGGATTTTTCAATACGCCGCCGCCTACAGCATAGCGAGAATGAACAACCGGTCGGCTGTGACACATATTACCCGATTCAACCAACTGAGGGCCGCATTCGCCAATCTCTCCATACCCATCGGAAAGCCGCTACCGAGAATGAAGACGATAACGCATTCGAAAAGTGGTATGTATGACCGGAAGTTTGAGAGACTGCCCAACTGCAACGTCCAACTACGAGGCTATTTTCAGGCGTGGAAATTCTTCCAGAAATACGAACCTGATCTGCGGAGAGAGTTTACTTTAAATGGACCATTAAAAATGCAAGCAGCCGATTACTTAAGACGAATAGCTGTAATGCATAACAGAAGAGTGCAGTATAAGAATATTACCTTTGTCGGAGTTCACGTTCGTCGAGGAGATAAAGTTCGATCGAAGAAATACACTGTCGCCAGTGTATCGTATATCACGAGGGCTATGAACGATTTCCGGCGTAACTTCACTCGGGTACATTTCATCGTTTGCAGCGATGACGTAAAATGGTGTAAAGAGAATCTGCGTCAAGAAAAGAACGTATCGTTCTCGGAAAGTAGATCGCCCATCATGGACTTCGCAATTTTGACTTTGTGTAATCACACTTTGTCGACAGTTGGCAGTTATAGTTGGTGGGCAGGTTGGCTGGCAGGAGGTGTGACCACATATTACAAAAACTACGCAAATACTGTATACAACAATATCAAAGCAACTGATTATTTCCTCCCAAATTGGATTCCGATGTCTGATTGATTCATAACCGACTAGTGCAGTGAAACGCCACTCATCTGGTTATGCATTAATTGGGTTAGTTAGTGTGAGGCATCTGGATTATATTTATTGTATACATAATGCAGATTGGTGCGATCAGCATTGTTTAGTTTTCGTTTGTTTATAGATGCTTTTGTGTCCTGGTTTAAATTGGAGGTTACATGTGCCAACACATTTGAAATGTCTGAGTATAGATTGCAGACGTTAGTAACTACACTGCACGTTATTGCGACCGAGTCATTAGCAATTCTGACTGGCTTACTTATTGTTCTGTACACCCAGTTAGTGAAAGAATATTTTAATTAATTAAACATTAGGTATTATTATTATTCCTGCACAGTAGTTCTTTTCCCCCGAACGATTATAATTTGCGCTATGAGGAGTATGTTGCTGATACTGCCTGTGAGTGTATTTGGAGGCTGATATGTCTAATAAAGGTATCAAATATATGTGGTTAAGTCGGTTTTGAGAATGCAGTCGACAATTTGCGAATTTTGTGTTTTCGTTCAATCTAGCAAGTGTGGTTGGGTTGAATGCGTCGACGACTTTAGTGACGATTGGTTAGTTATAGCTATACTAGGATTTGTTATTAACGAATATGGTTGCTCTTGTGAGAATGTTGTTTTTCTTTATTGGGAGTCTTCCTCACCCACGCGGGATAATATTTGTTTACATTTTCATACTATGTGATAACAATATTACGAAGTGATATGTATATGTGCCTAACTGAAGAACTTATGTCGGCCAGTCTGTGCGTCTGTCAACATTTCTGCCTGTGTGTCTGTGTGTCTGTGTGTCTGTGTGTCTGTGTCTGTGTCTGTGTGTGTGTGTGTGTGTGTGTGTGTGTGTGTGTGTGTGTTGTGTGTGTGTGTGTGTGTGGTGTGGTGTGTGTGTGTGTGTTGTGTGTGTTGTGTGTGTGTTGTGTGTCTGTCTGTCTGTCTGTCTGTCTGTCTGTCTGTCTGTCTGTCTGTCTGTCTGTCTGTCTGTCTGTCTGTCTGTCTGTCTGTCTGTCTGTCTGTCTGTCTGTCTGTCTGTCTGTCTGTCTGTCTGTCTGTCTGTCTGTCTGTCTGTCTGTCTGTCTGTCTGTCTGTCTGTCTGTCTGTCTGTCTGTTGTCTGTCTGTCTGTCTGTCTGTCTGTCTGTCTGTCTGTCTGTCTGTCTGTCTGTCTGTCTGTCTGTCTGTCTGTCTGTCTGTCTGTCTGTCTGTCTGTCTGTCTGTCTGTCTGTCTGTCTGTCTGTCTGTCTGTCTGTCTGTCTGTCTGTCTGTCTGTCTGTCTGTCTGTCTGTCTGTCTGTCTGTCTGTCTGTCTGTCTGCCTGCCTTTATATCAACTTGCTTGTATGTCTGTCTGTGTTGGTTCCCTTTCGCTGATTATTCAGATGTAAACATGTTCAGTATTTCGTGTGTGATCAGATCACTCAACAAACAATAAAGGTCAGGAAACCATGAATTACTGCTGGAGTATGTTGGTCATCCAGCTCACCTTTTCGGTGTGTGAGTGAGTGAGTGAGTGAGTGAGTGAGTTAGTGAGAAAATGATTGGGTCCATGGGTAGGCGAGTGAGTGAGTGCATGGGAAAGTGGGTGAGAGAGTGGATGGGTGAGGGAGTGTGTTAAGTAATGAGTTGGTAAATGAGTGTGTTAAGTAAGGAGTTGGTAAGTGAGTGGGTGAGTGAGGGTAAAAGTAAGTATTGGAGTTAGTGAGTCAGTGAGTGAGCATGACTGAGTGAGTCAGTGAGTGAATGCATGGGTAGGTGAGTGAGTGAATACGTGAGTGAGTAATTAGCTGAATGGGTGGGTGAGTGATTGAGTTAGTGAGTGAGAGAGTATGTGTGAGAGCAAGAGTGAGTTATTGACTGAGTGGATGGGTGAGGCTGGGCAGATGATTGTAAGTGATTAAGTGCCTGATGGGTGAGTAGGTGAATGAGTGGATGGGTGAAGGTATGAGTGAGTCAATGAGTGAGTGAGTGGGTGGGTGGATGGGTGAGTGAGTGAGTGAGTTAGGCAAGGCCAAAATGGAGTTCCCGGAAGTTCACAAAAAGGGAGTTGAATCCATCGTCACCTAAGAACTGAAGCAGCTGTTCTGGTTCTTGGAGGAAGACTGTGTTCCACGGGACGTCAATGTTGCCAACGACACCCACCTATTCAAGATCAAGGCCATTCTAAGCCGCTTCACACGTTATGTACTGGATGGTATTTTCTCGGAGAGCAACAGATGTACAGAAACAACCGAGGGATGACGGAAATGCTCCATTTTGACAATACGTGACCAGTAGGTGCGTCTTCAACATCACGTTTGCCAGCTTTGTATGTACTTTATATGTGTGAGGCGTGTCTAGGCTGGCTGTACTCATTACGGTGTATTGTGAGCCGTTGTCAGTTGAGTGATAAAAATTGAATCTACACTGGACAGTTCGCGTTGTATGCGGCACCACAACAGTAAAATGAATGGCCGGTCCTGGGGCCACCCAACCGTGTCTGTTTTGTCATTTACGCGCAATTATACGGTCTACTGGTCGCAGCTAGCAGCGACTAATCGATGTAGGTTACGGCCGGTTTCATGAGACCAATTTAGCACTCGTATAGCAAACACCAAGCTATGATGACTGTAAAGGATATCCCGTGTAAACATTAAACATAATTATGTTGAGAGTGGGCGTGTCGGGAGCATCAACGAACTTGGGGAGCATCACGTAAATATTTCAACTAGCGTAAAGTTATGGCTACTAAATGCATGGCGCAGCCTAATTGCTAGGGTACCTTTACGATGTTCTTCACTTTCGACGAGTTATCGCCGCTACGACGTCGTAAGTGGGCTCTATGAAACCGACACCAGGTGGCGGTTCTACCTAAGATCGTAGATGTCGGAGTCGGTGCAAGGTCACAACTAGATGTGCAGCCCAATGTCTCCGGTTGTACAACAGGAAACGGCCACATAAAACAACCAACTGACGGTAAAGACTAAGCTAGACTTATGCCCTAGTTGACGCCTTTACTAGGCAAAACAGTGGCACCCATTGGCTCAACGAATTGCCAAACACTGTTAGCAGAGCAGATCCATTGTCACCGAGATGACCCAAGTCTTGCGGTGGACGTCAATTCAGGACAGAAATATAATTATCTGTATCGTTCTGCTTTACAATACAGTCAATAATCAAGACGGCGTCACGAAGTCCAACCGTCTCCTAACCTGTCTACGTCGCTCACGTCATACGCACAACAACCCACTCCTTTCGGACACCACACTGCTCCACCAGCTATCACGGGCGTCGATCGGTGGGGGACGGGGGGAGGGCGGGGGAGGGCGGGGGGACGCTTCCCCCCATTTTCAACGTGGGAGGACAGCATAAGAATTGTCCCACCACTTTTCAGCTCAGAAAAATTGCGAGGCATATAGCCTGACTCACCACTCCTCTCTCTCTTAAAAGCCGCTATACATGACTAGCTAGACAATAAACTCGCGATATGAAGTTCCGACCACCCATTATAAAATCGATTAGATAAATTGCTTGGCTGGCCACATCTCGCAACTTGATCTTACTTTAGTAAATGATCATCATGCCGGGCTGCGCCGCTGCCGGGCTCTATCAATTTGCAACCTTGTGTTGATATTATTTATAGGCTTTAGCCATCAAGCACATTGTAAATGATGACATTTGTGTTGCACTTTCACCCCTCGCCTGTTTGATGCTTATCGCCTACGACAGAAGCGGCGGATTCCTGCACTTTGTGTAACTTATTCCCATTTGAGTGATGACAAATTTCTTTGCCAAAATGTTGGATTGGGAAGTTCTACACAGCATAGGCGTCGATCGGTGGGGGACGAGGGGGACGCGTCCCCCCACTTTACTTTACTGTTTCAGTTCATACAACAAATTTGAAGACATATATAGCGAGACTGATTACTCCCCTCATTTATAAACTCTATATCGATCTAGTAGTAAAATTAATAAAAATTATACGAGTTCAGATATAAACGTCCGACTACCTAGTGGAAAATCACTACATAAATTGCTTGGTTTGCCGCAGCCCGCAACTTGATCTTAGTCTAGTAAATATTCATCATGCCGGGCACTGTAATTTTGCACCCTTGTGTTGATATATTAATAGGCATTAGCCATCAAACACATTACAGATTATAATTTTTGTTTGCCCTGTCCCCCTTGGATTGCAGCCTGGTCGCCCTGGTGGATACTTACATCGCCTACGGCGGAACCAGCGGATTCCTGCACTTGTGTAATTTGATCCCATTTTGTGTGATGACAAATTTCTTTGCCAAAAGGTGGGTTTGTTTGTCTGTAACCTCTGCATCGTGTCACTCTATGAATCAGACAAGCAGTGTTGGGTCCAAAGTCTAGCCCAAAATGTTCAGTGTTTGGGGCGGGCCATGGCCCCTCTTCAAATATATATGTTGCCAACATAACTATTTTAAATAGCATAAAATAAAAGCCTTTGTTTATTTTAGAATTAGCACCAGACCAACAATGAATTATGTTTTATATTTACAGAAAAAATAGTTATATGTATTTCAGGTCATATATATATATATATATATATATATATATATATATATATATATGACCTGAAATACATATAACTATTTTTTAAATATAAATATAATTCATATATATATAATAGTTATATGTATTTCAGGTTATATATATATATATATATATATATATATATAACCTGAAATACATATAACTATTATATATATATATATATATATATATATTATAATATGTCATATAATATATATATATATATATATATATATTATACATGTTAAAAATAAACATGTATATATACATAATATATATATGACCTATTGTAATATATATATATATATATATATATATATATATATATATATATATTACATATTACTATATATATATATATATATATATATATCATAATGTCATATAATATATATATATTGTATGAATATTATAATATATATATATATATATATATATATATAATATATGTATATATATATATATATATATATATATATATATATATAAATTAGTCCCCAGTACCCCCACTTTTAAAACGGGATCGACGCCCCTGCCAGCTACCGACAACTTCCCTTCTTCCCTAGAGTGGAATGGAACAGTTGTCCGTCCGGCGCAGTATCGTGGGCAGAGATGAGAAAGAGATTAATACTTATGGGAAATTATTGTGTTTTGATACAGTACTCGTGTAATGTATAATAACTTACAAAGAAACCATTTAAATGCAAAACATCGTGTGATCGGGTAAAAAATTCTGTCGTCACGTCGAGCACCATTGATTTCACGGTCATTGCGTTATTTGTACCATTAGTCTTAATCGTAGGTAATAGAAACCTGTCGCGGATATTCCATGTATCCTGCCATATCGGCACATCTCTAGTGCACGCCACTCGGCAGGTGTGTCGCCTGCTGTAAAGTACACAATTAAACAGTCTTGCCAGCCACTTGATTCCCCGTAATCTGTGAGCATACAGCAGTCCCACCAACGTAGAAACCAAAACGAAAGAACCTGGTCTTTGCCGACACATAAAAATAAGACTAGCAAAGCCAACGGCAATAGAGCACGTAGTACACACTGCCAATATAGCCATGTTAATTAATTAGCCTAGTGCGTCCATGCATGGACTACGGTTTGTTTATTCACACACACCAATGATATAAATTAACTGATCGGATCTCAAATGTCGTGATCTGAGTTAACAATTGTGAGAACACGCTGAGAGATATGTGTATAGCTACAACGACGTCAAGGCAGCAATTGTATAATGTACACAATATCATTATATCTCTGTTACGCCGTCTCCACAACGCTCATGTAGCAGCTAATTGAAAGACGTGTTCTACTGAAGACAGCGACTGGGTGAGTTACCTTTGCGGTGCACGCATTCGGTAAGCGATGGTGTTTTTTTTTCAGATACAAAATATAAGCTACTACATTACTTTTCTAAAAGGAGAGAACATTGTCTTGTAGTATGCACATACACAAAAACATAAAACAATAATTACGCAGGCAGTCGCAATGAAATAAGCATGACTCAAAGTCCACACACATTTACCCCCACCCATATAGTACTTATGGTGGTGGTAACAAAGATATTAAACTATTTACAGTCAGTCGTGGTAAAACTAAATAAATAAATACTGATTAAAAATGAATAAAAAAT
>JAODUO010000200.1:0-17500 GCA_025642075.2 Ridgeia piscesae | reverse complement strand
ATACTAGAGTCATGCAATGTAATAATGGTAGAATTTAGTACCATTTTGCTGCAATTCATATTCAAGGGAAAACGTCAATAAATAATGTATCAACTTATCTCCTTATTAGGTTAAATTCGTGTTAGCATCAAACTAATAACAACCGGGTTTATATGGATTGTATAACATACAATATGTTTTATAAAAGTTATGATATTTAGAATACAATACACTTTGCAAACAAAACTATGAATGGGACCCTCTATATAAACACACAGAAACCCCTGACAGACCAGCTAGAACCAGTTTTGGAATAAACACCACAATAAAACAACAACACGAAACAACTGGTCGTTGTCAAAACATGTTAATTGTACAATGACTACTAATATAATATGCATAATTACACAGGCGATACATTTGATAAGCAATTATTTCTGGTGGTTATTTGCTACATCAAAATATCATGTTTCGGTGAATACATAGGCCCGCAACTCAAACAAATAAGAACCGTCGTAATTACTATTCGCATAGCATGTCCATGCATAGGTCTGGTTGAGTCGGTGCACGGAACAGCACTACAACAAAGGACACATGCCAACACCACAACGTGTGAATAAAACAACAGCATGAGAGCTAGGAGTATACTTCGGTATGAATGAAGAGGTTCAGTGGACAGGATTCTTCAAATGAGTCAGATCAGCCCTCTTTCGCAGCCAATTTTCAATATGTTCCGACAGTAGTCAGCTTTCTCAAATAACTATCGCAAGAGGGCGATTCAATATTATTACTCAAGATTGCACCGCACGGTTTAATTGGTTTAATACAACAGCTAACACTTCGGCCGCCGGTAAATGAATTACAATAACATTGACCACAGAACAGTGTTACTGTCCTTTTGTATATATCTATAAGTAGCTTATGTATCTTTGAAATCACCACGGCCGTGGCATTTGTAGAGGTTATTCAGGAATGTTGATTGATTGGCATAAAGGCGTGATTACATGTCTGGTGTACGCATACACACCGCTACGGTAATAAGAGACTCATTCTTATGGCTGTGCGATCAGCGTAATTCGGCGCCTATCGTATATGTAGCATGCGCACGATACAAATTAACGTCATTCATGCAACACGACAGAGAAAACATGCTGTGATAGAGGGTAGCATAGCGTTATGAGAAATATCACATTCTTGCACAGAGGTTACAGGCATGCGTACAGTAACACAGGCAATAAGCATACATGGATGAATGCATGCACGCTCACAAGCAAACGTTTACGCATGCACACGTGCTTTCATACACATTATCCCATGCAAATATTGATATATACACATATACATGTATACATATACATATGACAATAGACAAACATACACACACACATATATATATATATACACCATCTACAAAAATTACACCCACGCACAAGCAGGCGCACACATACAAACTCACAAACTCACACACACACACACACACACACACACACACACACACACACACACACACACACACACACACACACACACACACACACACACACACACACACACACACACACACACACACACAACAACACACACACACACACACACACACATATATAACACACACACACACATATATATATATATATATATATATATATATATATATATATATATAATAAAACATAAACATAACACACACAATATATATAACACACATATATACACACACACACACTATATATATATATATATATATATATATATATATATATATATATATGTGTGTGTGTGTGTATATATATAATGTGTTGTATTGTGTGTGTGTGTGTGTTTTATGTGTGTGTGTGTGTGTGTGTGTGTGTGTGTATATGTGTGTGTGTGTGTGTGTGTGTGTGTGTGTGTGTGTGTGTGTGTGTTTGTAGTGGTGATATATATATATGTGTGTGTGTATGTTTGTCTATTGTCATATGTATATGTATACATGTATATGTGTATATATCAATATTTGCATGGGATAATGTGTATGAAAGCACGTGTGCATGCGTAAACGTTTGCTTGTGAGCGTGCATGCATTCATCCATGTATGCTTATTGCCTGTGTTACTATATATATATATATATATATATATATATATATATATATATATATATATATATATATATATATATATATATATATTATAATCACGTGTGTGTATGTATGTGTGTGTTTGTGTGTGCTTGTGCAACTGGTTGCGTGCGTGCATGTGTGTAAAGCGTGTGTGTAGTGAATATTCGCAGATCACAAATTGCCCGCGTCTGAGAGCACCGATAATCTGCTTTCACCTTGCGAACATAGCAGCATCGAAAAACAATATTTAGTCGCCGAAATGACACGATCATTATATTGCTCTTTCACTATAGCAGTACTGCATAATGATAGCTTGATATAAAATAAAATGATGCACCCTTTAGCATTATCATATCTCACAAAAAGTATTTAGTTGATAACTGCCTGCTAACATTTAGTTTAATAAGTCTTACATACTGATGTGGTTGTTAAAATATGCATGGTATAGATACGACAGCGGAAACGGTATATATCAATAAAATGTGTGTTGCTAAATACGTTGTGTGTTGTATGTTTGAAACACATCCCTAGCAACGTATCGTATGTATATAAATTTACAATCTGCAGGACGCGTTGGCTTCTAAGTGGTAACGTGGTTTATCATCATAAATCATCATTATGCAGTGTATACGGTGTACCGAATATACATAAGTTGCAGTTTCGTGCAGGATAACGACTAATATGGATTTATCCGGAACACGATACGTACTGTATACAGGGGCGTAGCTAGGTATAAATACATGTGGAGGCACTAAATAATTATGTCAGTCTAAATTTTATCATGAGGGTCAGGTGCTCCTGAATGTTGTGTAGCATGTGTGACGACCCAATCAGTTGCATTATAAGTCACAATAAATCATATGAAAATAGAACACGCCAAGGAATAAATAGAAAAATACACGTTATTCTTACTGCGTGAAACATGTTGAAAAGATAGAGGACGTGAACGGCTAATGTGTTATACGTAGCATATGTTTGAATGTGCTACATAATAGCCAATCGCAATTTGTTATTGTGTTTAGTGTACGATAATAACATTAAAAGTCAGTGGAACATCTATGTTACAATGACTAGGTATATCGTATGCATTAAAATAAGCTATATACTCATTATAGCAATTAAAGAAAGCCATCGCTTTGCAATAGGTACAGCCGTTTAATCATATTCAAGATAATATAATAACGTAAAGTGTATACGTGATGTATTTAAGAGTCTGTATTGTCTTCAACATCGATTTAGCTACTACCCCGCCTTCATTCGTGGCGGAATAATATGCGCCTGTTATTTTGATGAATGATGCGTTCAGCACCCAACTCTGTGTCCTTGTGGACGTGCATCAAGGCCAGTCCCGACATATGCTCAGTTGTCGTTGTAGAGCGCAGACAATTCTTGAGATGCTTCATTGCGTTGAAAGAGCGCTCTGCAGTGTACATATTGGGGTATAGGTCGGGGATGATTTCCTGAAAACATTTTGTCGAGTGTGTCTAGTCTCCCAGCGACATTCATCGTTTCCCATCTTGCCTTCCAGCCATCCACTTCGTTTTGTAGTTGACGCAGATCTCCAGGCATGTCGTCTTGGAACCCTTCTTAGAGCTGGACTGTTCTTTCTGTTGTCAGATGCACCAGTTGTTTCGGTATGGTGTACTCAGCCGCGTAGCGATCTTGAGACTAACAGTTGTGTGATCATTCCCTGCAGCAAGTGGTCCATGAATGATGTACTTACCTAGTACTACCTACCATGAATGGTAGGTAGTAGGTACATCACCGTCTTCCATTATTGACGAGGGGTGTCAGCGGGAACATTTCCGCGGTGTCTTTGTTTTCCAGCACGGCTTGCTCGGTTGAACATCGAATGTCGCTGCCAGTTCCACAGTGCCTTCATATATGAAATACATATCTCTGGATCTGCCCTATGTTGTTGTAGCTGGGATATGACAATGACTGCTTCCTTTGCTTCTCCACGAAGTCACATAGTTTGGCTTGTAGAAATGTTGTCAGAGATCTCAGCACACTTTCGAGTACATGCTCCATCGTCACCAAAATGATGACAAAGTAAAGCCTTTGGATGGATTGACAATAAGTAGTTCCGAGCTTTGCCATCCCTATCACCTTCCAGATATTCCAGAGCAGACACTACAACTGTGAAGACAGACATGGATGTGTACAGTGCGTTGCAACAATTGGCCCATCTCGTTTCACAGAGCGACTGAAATTTGGAACTGTTGTTCATGCCAGCTTTAGCTTCTAATCTTGTAATTATAGCACATGGACGTTAACACGTTGATAAATTGTTTCTAGTGAATTACTATTTGTCCGGTTGCTGCAGTGCCAGGATAGCCTACAAGCGGTGGCAGCTATTTGTTCAGTGCACTTGCGTCTGGAAACTGAGTACAATGTTGTCAAAATGTTGACGAATTCTTACAAGTGAAGGATGACGTTTTTGCTGCCAGAGGCTATGAACATATCTGGGCATCCTCTGGCCAACGTTTGAAGTGGGCATTTTGTGGTTGCCTTATCGATGTGGAATCTACGCCCCTGGTATATTTGCAGCGTGGGTATAACACAAAGTCTGCATAGTGATAGTGTGTGTGTGTGTGTGTGTGTGTGTGTGTGTGTGTGTGTGTGTGTGTGTGTGTGTGTGTGTGTGTGTGTGTGTGTGTGTGTGTGTGTGTGTGTGTGTGTGTGTGTGTGTGTGTGTGTGTGTGTGTGTGTGTGTGTGTGTGTGTGTGTGTGTGTGTGTTTTGTGTTTGTGTGTGTGTTTGTGTTTGTTTGTGTGTGTGTGTGTGTGTGTGTGTGTGTGTGTGTGTGTGTGTGTGTGTGTGTGTGTGTGTGTGTGTGTGTGTGTGTGTGTGTGTATGTGTGTTTGGTCGCTAGATGGCGTAAGGTGGTACATGTTTATATTTCTCTGCTCGTTCAAATTATATTTTATAATCCAAATTCTACTTTGATGTGTTTGACATTAATGTAGTTGTAAGACCAACACATTACTCTATTTGGATTCGCAGAAACTTAAATAAAGTCTACCAGTTACGCCGCTGAAATTGTGTATTTGTAACATTGCGGGCGATAATACAGGCCGATTACATTTTTCCGCGTCAGTACAGCCACCATACAAAGACAGGGGTAGCCCATTTAAACTGTTTACTAACAGGCCTTTCAAGACGTTTCTTTATACCCAGAATCGCCTGGGGGTGAATACCTCTGAAAGTTTCATTGCACGGGCACTAAACGTCTTATTATCTTGCACAGGCTTGCTGAGCGCGAAGAATTAAACGATCTGTATTTAGCCTTTTTATTTATTTATTTATTTATTTATTTAGCTTTTTAACGTATTTAATTATTTATTTAGCATTTTAACCGATTTATTTAGCCTTTTAACCGATTTGTATAACGATTGTGATTACAGTTTGCTTTTATAATTTATTAAATTTGTAGTCATAAGGAGTATATATATCAATTTATAAATTATTTTTAATAAAATATATTAATAAATATAAAATATATAAATAAAGTCTGATATGGCTCCGTGCAAGCTACAGGTTAAGACAAAGTGACACTTGGTTAGCAATGACTGCCAGAGCTGGGTCGATTTCGCGTTGTCTGGCTGCACAAAACAATGGGCAGAGACCAGAGAAGACGGATTTACTTTCCGGTGTATGGGATGTTCGAGGGTGGGATGTCTGATGAAGTAAGTGTATAAACTGACTGCTGTGGTGAAGGAGATGGAGGAGAAACTCAACATAAAATAGATAGCATAGAAAATGAGGACAGGGAGAGTTGGGAATACTGTGACACATAAAGAGCAGAGTTTGTTAAACAGAGACTGCACAAAGGAGACTGACGGGAGGGAAGGTGACAGGTATGAAAGAACAAGGGAATGATACAATATAGAGAGGGACGACGGAAAGGTGTCCGACAGAGGAAATGTAAACAGGTCAGTAGGGATAGAACAACATGCAGCAAGACTGAAGAGATCGGGGGAGAAGGGTCGGGGATACAAGTAGTGAACCGGTAGCTGCTAATACTGATGAGGAGCAACAACTGATAGAAGGCAGGAGTTATGCAGACGCAGTAGCTAAGGGTAGAAGAGAGGACATTGCGAGTGGTCATGGGGTACTCTATTGTCAGGAAGCTGGACAAGATCATAAACAAGGGGTGTAACGGACGGTATGTCTACCAGGGGCAAAGATTGAGTATGTCACAGAAAGAGTACGACAGGTGTTGGGGTAACGGCCACGGGGATCCATTCTTGTGCATATGGCACAAATAATGCTGAGAAGGAAGGTACGACAGCCATTATTGAGAAGTAAAGAAAACTAGTCTGCACACTAAAAGGGGTACGCGTGCGGCAGATTGTGTTATCGGGAATACTTCCGATAGTGGGCAGATGAGGAAAATACTACAAGAACTGTAGAAGAATGGCCATCAACGGATTACTACATAAGTTATGTATGGAGGAAGGAATCGGCTTTGTTGACATGTGGGCAAGCTTTGTAGAGAGAGAGAGAAGATTTGTTTATGAATGATGGACTTCACTTATCGGGAAAGGGAGCAGCAGTTCTAGGGAGTGAGTTCATAAGGTGCATAAATGAAGGCACAGACACACTTGAGTGTTTAAACTAGGTGTGCACAGGGGGGATACATAGAGCCACTTCAAGAAAAAGTACAAACAAATCTACAAGGAAAATTTCCACAAAATATCAATAAAAATGAACTTAGATGAATATGCTTAAATGCCAGAAGCATAATAAATAAGAGAAAATTATATAGTAAATGATAGCGGATATAGAACCTGATATAATAAGCATCACGGAATCATGGGCACACAAAGACATAGTTGATGCTGAACTAATGCTCTCAGGTTATGTAATGTTTCGAAAAAACAGACAAGAGAGAAGGGGAGGTGGGGTCATTATGCATATTAAGGATTCTATACAAGCATGTGAAATACAGATGGAAAAGGAAGCAGAATGCGAAGAAGCAATTTGGTACAATATAGCCACAAAAAACTCAACATTAACGATAGGGCTAATTTATCGTAGTCCTAACATACGACAAGAGGATGATGAAAAATTGCATAATGCCATAAAGGAGATTAGTAAAAGGGAATGTGTTATAATGGGTGATTTTAATCATGGCCATACTCAATAGAAATCACTAGAGAGTATTGGAAGAGATGACCAGCAGTTTTTACTTCTAATACAGGACTGTTTCCTTACACAACATGTTTTAGAACCAACCAGAGGTGCAATTGTGTTGGATTTAGTATTCTCCTCTCAAAACGAATTAGTTGATAATATTAAAATATGTGAGCCTTTGGGGTCTAGTGATCATAATCAGATCCATTAAGCATAAAAATACAAACAGAGATTACTGGCAAAAAGCGATGGAGGAGAAATTTCAACAAGGGCAAATATAAACAAATGAGAACCTACTTAGCAAACATAAATTGGACTGACTTAATGAAAGACAAGACAGCAACATAATGTTGGATAATTTTGAAAGATGAGATTGAGGGCATTATTGAAACATTTGTTCCTATAAAAAAATCAAGGGAAACGATCTAGGAAGAAACACCTGTCAAAAGAAGCTATACGAAAGATTGCCTACAAACAAATAATGTGGAGATTATACAGAAACACAGGAAATATAGAAGACTATAACACTTACAACAAGGCCCTTAACTTAGCTACAGCGGAAATGGGAAAATCAAAACGGTCTTTTGAGCAAAGATTAGCGACTGACATAAAACAATGATAGTAAGAGTTTCTATGCTTATGTAAGGAGTAAATAGAAGGTTCGAGATCAAGCAGGACCACTAGAAAACAGCGCAGGGAATGTAATATCTGATGGGTTTCAAATGGCAGAGGATCTGAATGAATATTTCAGCCCTGTGTTCACTAAAGAAGGTATACGTTCACTGCCGTTACCTGCTAGGAAATTTAGGGCAGTTGTTTGTAACTCCTGAAATGATATCCAACCAATTCAGATGATGAAAGAAAATAAATCACCGGGAGTTGATGGAATACCACCAACATTGCTAAAAGAAATTGTAAACGAAATCAGTATACCACTTGCATTTTTTTAAACTATCACTTAAAGAGGGAATTGTTCCAGCAGAATGGAAGGAAGCAAATGTTACACCATTATTTAAAAAGGGATCGAGGAGTAAGATAGAAAATTATAGACCAGTGAGCTTAACATCAGTATTATGCAAATTATTAGAAACATTTATTAGAGACCACATGGTATGATTTCTTTTAATAACTAAATCTCAACATGTGTTCCTAAAAACTAGGTCTTGTCTAACCAATCTCTTATGTTTTTAGAAGATATTACTAAGTGGGTAGATGATGGTTCACCGGTGGATGTAGTATACTTAGATTTTCAGAAGGTTAACTAAATTAAAAGCCTATGGTATACGGGAAAGTATGGTCAGTTGGATACAAGCATGGTTGACAGACAGAAGACAGAGAGTAATAGTAGAGGGGGAGATATCAAACTGGTAACCAGTTTTAAGTGGAGTTCCACAGGGGTCGGTGTTGGAACCAATATTATTTTTGATATTTATACATGATTTGGATGATGACTTATCAAGTAAAGTACTTAAAGGGCAAAAAATGCAACGGTTTCGTGGCGTACACCTAATAGAGTTAATATAAAGTAACAATTTCCACATATACTCAATTTTTTAACGCCAGCCGTTTACCTGAAAAATATTTTTGAACACCCAGCCATCGAAATACTATGAGCTACGCCATTGTCGACGAAGAATGACGTCAGTAAGCTGAGGCTTCTCCACAGATTAGTTATTCATAAATCCGTCTGGAGGCGCTGTGCGCAGAGAAAAAAATGGCGTGTTTGTTATGGATTATCTAAATCGGATCATTTAACGGATGCAGAAATATCTGGATATAGATTCCAGCCGCAAAGACAAAGGCACGTATTGGAAGATACACTAGAGGCGAGTGACCACGAAAAGAAAGACACACGGGAAGCTGAACGTACAAAAACAAAACTAGCAGAGACGGTGTCAACTGGTGGCGGTGCCGAACCAATTTGTTGATGCGGTGACAAGTTTGTCTGCTGTCATGAAATGGCTGCAACTCGGCAACGCGCGGAGCATATTGATGAAGGTAAATATTAAGTTGTCTATTATTGTTATTGCTTAAATATTATTATCCTGAGGTCCGGACTGCGTAATGATCGTATTATTATGACAAGCGAAATATGATCGCTTAGCTTGGGCCAGCCGGGTCACCTCAGTGACCTCAGGCTCAGGCTTGCCGCATTCAACTATTAGACTAAGTATGTGTCACTTATTACGTTTTATGGTAATAACACATTTGTTAAGACTTGGTGGGGTTTATCATTTAACATAAATTGTATTGAATAGCTCCAATGAAATTTAATGAATCAGGTCCCACAATTGTGCAGGTGTGTCTATTGTGGAAAAAAATCCATACAAATGAATAGTCAATACCTTGCTGTTTTTTTGCATCCCCCAGGTGTGGACACCCATCACATTTGTAATAATAGCAGCTATATTGATTCATATATCATGATCTAAATGCACCGCCTACACAGCAATGGCAGGCAGTTACGATTATTTTATTTGAACAGGGTTATCTTCTCATCATTTTGCATGTGTCTATTGGATTCATATATAAACATAGATAATGAGTTTGTTTCAAAGAACCCTGAGATATTAGTGACGAGATGAATACAGGAAATGTGTCAGATTCATGCTTTGTGAAATTATGTTCATTCAGAATAATAATCCATGTTTGCAATGATTCATATAAAACATTTCTTAATGTTCGATTTTTTATTACAGGTGGACTGCTGTGTATTATGAAAAGTCGGATTTGAAATTCTCTGCTTCGAGCAACTGGTGCTTCGGAATGTATTGGTTGCACTGAACCATATACAGATAGATAACTGGCAACTAGATCCATCAACACACAAGTAAGTACACTGTGCATACATTTTATACAATTATGTTGCAATAAACGTTAATGCATCAAATAAGAAGCAACAATACAACATCAAACAAAGTAGCACTATAAATAAATAAAAAATAGTTATCATTATTTATAGATACATGGAACCATTATAATTTTTATGTAGTGAAAATGGCAGGTATATTTGTGAACATAGTGCATAGTTCCTACTACTGGCCAAAGTATAGAATGGATCATAGAGTAAATTATAGTGCCTAGTCTTTTCACAATAATAATCTAATTGACATTTTCTCTGGTTATCCATTATGAGATGACAACCCAAATATGTGAATGCAGGGACTGGAATTGTCATTAGAGGTTTTAGACAAGATGTTTATGTTTGACAGCTTTCAGAATGGTTCAATCAAATTAATAAACATTTCTTGAGCTTACTAGCAATACCCTAATTCATTTTATTCCAAATTATAGAAATAGAACCTCAATGGTTTCTAATGCCACACAACGATTTAAAAGTGCATATTGTCAACATTAGATGCAATATGCTATAATACTGCCACACATTTTTTTCTTAAAAAGCACCACATGTCTTTAATGATATATTTTAAATTAAAAGGATCATTGATTAATTTTCATCTTATTTACAATGTCATATGTATATTTATCTGAACACGTTTATTTCAGGTTGCTCAGGTGGGCTGTCTATAGGCAGTTTACTGGTTGGTTCACAGCAAGTTGGGCCGGAGTGTTCATCGAGTACTGCCAGCATGCATCAGCCACCTAATCAGGACAAAGTTCCCTGTCTTCGCTTGGAGAGCAGCACGAGGGATATCACTTTGCTCTCGAAGACTTGACTAATGTACAAAATGATTGAGCCATGCAGCCCGCATATCTTCCTTACTCAGTTTTGGCACATTTG
The DNA here is from genome assembly GCA_025642075.2 of Ridgeia piscesae. Lineage (NCBI taxonomy): Eukaryota > Metazoa > Annelida > Polychaeta > Sabellida > Siboglinidae > Ridgeia > Ridgeia piscesae. The sequence goes on along the minus strand of JAODUO010000200.1, from coordinate 6,541 downwards.
CCCCGATCAAACAACCCCTGTTGGTACAGTGATTAGTGGCAGTGTAACTTTTCCCATCACCACATGGATTATGTGGCTCATCAGCATGGGTAGACGGTTATGTCGGACTTGTGTTCTGTTGCGCAACCTCCAGTTTAATCATTGTTTCTCGAAGATGACATCTGTGTTAACAGGGATGCATGGGACAAGACGTGGCCGATAATTCCCCGCAACAGTAGATAACATCAATCGTGATTTCATTCCTACAATTAATATAGTGCTTGCATTAACTGATTAGTATTTAGACAACTTTGAAACTTTTTCTACATGATTATAAACATGTAATAATTTTTTTGTAATTTCATTTGATAATCATGTAAGAAGTCATTGTTTTAGTAACCAAACATTAGCCAAATTAGTAACCATCAGTTAAATAACAACACATTGACCAGGAATTCCACTATCACATTCCACTCCCAATTATCACTTGTTGTTCTAATCTTAATGTTTCACTTTGTATCATGTCTATACAGTGACTGTATTTTTATGTATTTTTATATTATATTTTAATACATTCAGTGATAATGACGTGTTATTTATTTTATTTTATCAAAAACCGAGAAGTTATTAATTACACAAGTAGCTGTATTCATAAGTGTTTACAGCTGTGTTTTGTCCCCCCATGACACAGTTACTAGGAGTTCATTCAAATGCCATACCTGTACTTTTCTTAGAAATATGAAGCAATACTGCAATTACTGTGTGCTAATTTATACAGCTTGGTGCAATGTGAAGAGAACTGTATAAGCAAGGATTCAAATGCAACTTATTGCAAAAGTCCTCTTATCGCAAAAGTAGTTACGACTGCTGTCATACCTTCATAGAAGTGCTGTCTCTTGGGGCAGGTAACTCTGATACACATCCACTGGCCAGTATGACAGAATTTAGTGAGCTAGGGAATGGCTCCCAGAAAGTGCCGTGCTGTGATGACTGACTTCAGGCAGGGCATTGAATGCTGCTGAACTTTGCTCCAGATACATTGTCGTATCTTCTTCCTAAACAATTGCAGCGTGTGCACATGCGTGTGGATGCCACAATCACTGTTTTCTGTAACCAACAACAAAGGAATGTGAAATAATTCATTGCATTGGCATTTCCTCTGGTTATTCATATGAGATTACCAGAAATTGAGAAACACAGCCATATTGTGAGAATGCAGCAGACAATATCAATCAAGTGTATGAATTTTCACTATATAATTATCTAGAATAAAACTTATCTTTTTTCAGTTATCACTTACAGGTGACAATAGATCTTTAACCAATGGATACCGACGTCACATCTAAAAAGCTAATAAAACATCAAAATAAACACAACTTGTTGCAGATAAAATGAGTAGTTTAAATGAAGATTTAGTTTAAAACATGCATGCAGCAACTGTCCATGGATTTCAAACAATCATTGAATTCCACCAGCCATTAAACAGTCATAAATACTGCTAGTCGAAGGTGAAACTAATTTTGAAAGTGTCCATGGTGTCAAAGTGCATGCAGAAACTTGATAAAATTATGATAAATATAGTCAGATGTGTATCTCATAATTGGAAACTAACAGAAAAATGCAACTAACAAAACTTTGTAAAAACTTAATGTTTAAATAAATACTGACTGAATTTCTAGTTTTCAGCATCATAAAATTTTCATTGTTTCTTAGCATATATCTGAACACACTGATCATAAGTTTTACTAGCTGTATTAATCAATGTCACCTTACTCTGACATAGCCTACATTTACATCGATGGAAATAAATGTCTATGTCACTATGAGCGGTTACTAAATTTACGAAGAAGTGCCAACGACAATCCAAGGCCACGGTCCCTCCGCCGATGACATATTATCACCCATGAGACGTGTCGTGTTCAAGTTCAGTTATTCAAGTTTCTTCTAAAGGCTAAATTATTTATTCTGCATTGTACTAAATTCTGCGATGATATAAATTTTGCTATTGTCCTAGCTTGGTGCAAGTATATCTTAGTCTTTACACATGTGGACGTGATACCATAGAAACAGATTAGCTGTCATCGATGGACATCGGCATCGGCATCGGTCATCGTCAACACATCGATGACCGAGCCATCGTCAATCGATAGCCGGTCTACGGAGGTCAACACTACTTTTAACAGCACAAAAACCTTACGTGTGCTTGACGTCTGCAAAAAACACAATTAAATACACAGAAAAAAATAGTACATCATACTAACCTTCTTGCGATCTGATCATTGATGTCTCGGCCAGCTTGATATATGCGTTGCTTCGACGGTTTAGCTTTTAGGTCCATCCATGGCTAAATATTGTCAGCCCTGCCCCGGGTTTAAGAAGACGACGGTCGGCGACGTTTTGTTGGATCTTGTTCCATCAACTGGTGATATATGTCTACTTCATAATTACTTGTTGACCACAGATTTAGGTCTAAGCAGCTGCTACATGTCACGCCAACTAAACGAAGACTCGATGTTGCTGTGCCGTAGGCAAGCGTACTGACGTCGCAGGAAGCTGACCGGCCTCAGCAGAGACCTAGAATGCCGCGCGCTTATTGGCCAGGCCAAGCCAAACGAATACGTCACCGGTTAAGATGGTGGTGTCTAGGACATCATGGATTTCGTTAGATTTTTAGATTTTAAGGTCACATTCTGAGTAAACCGCTGACGTTAAAAACTTGAATATATGTGGAAATTGTTAGTTTGTAGAAACTCTATTAAGTGTATGATACGAAACCGTTGCCTTTTTTGCCCTTTAAATTTGCAGACGACACAACAGTGTTCAGAACTGTAAAAACTGATGCAGATAAAGGAACTTTACAAGATGATCTAACCAAGTTAGTTCAACGGTCTGAAAAATGGCTGATGTTATTTAATTTTGGTAAATGTAAATGCATCCACATTGGACATGGTAATGTGAGCAAAGAATATTTTATGGGCAATACTATATTAGGCACAAGTGTAAAAGAAAAGGACCTGGGAGTTACTTTTAGTGCCGACATGACAGTTCGGAGCAATGTGGACTTGCTGCAGCAAAGGGCAACCAAATATTAGGGCTAATTAGAAGGAACATTACATATATAGAGAAGACATTAATCATACCATTGTATAAGGCAATAGTTAGGCCACACATGGAATATTGCATTCAGGCATGGAGGCCATATCATAAAAAAGACATCAATAAACTAGAAAGAGTTCAACGCAGGGCAACTAAACATATTCAAGAACTTAAACATTTATGCTATGAAAGACGACTGTTAGAATGCAGATTGACAACATTAGAAACTAGACGATTAAGAGGAGACCTAATAGAAGTGTTTAAGATATTGAATGGATATGAAGATATTGATAGTAACATTGTTTTCAAACTAAAAGAAGATAGTATGGCAAGGGGGCATAAGGCAGCGTTAGTTAAGCCACGCTGTCGGTTAGATAACAGATAATTCTCCTTCTCCCAGAGAAAAATAAATGATTGGAATCATTTAAATAATGATTGTGTAAACGCCAGCAGTGTAAATATGTTTAAAAATAAAATTGACAATTATCTTGCAAGGGCACTTAAATATTTTAGAAATTATTTTAATACTGATTAAATTAATTATTCATATTTATATTTATTTATTATAACAAATTGTTATTAGTGTAGGACATTTTATATTCTTCTAAATGTTTCTTTTTATTTGTATATTTTTAGAGACAACGTATAATATTTATTTTACTTATGTATTTTCAGAGGCAACATATTTTAATTAGTAGCATTTTAGTGGCATTTTATAATTTTTTATATTTATAATTTTAAGTATAATACTAATTTATGTACACTTTTATAATTTAGGGAACACTCGATAAGCCATAGGCTTCCCTTTTCACATGCCGTCTGGAGCTTGGCTCTGGACGGCAACTTGTTAAACCCTTATTAAACCCTTGTTAAATTATGTATTTCAGATGGTTTAGTATTGACAATTTAGGAGAACAACAGTAATAAATCTTGTTATTAGAACTGTATTATTATTATTATACACAGCAACTAAACAACATACATGATTAATACGTTAGATATCTTATTTACGAAGAATAACTTATACAGGCACATCAAAAATACAACAGATAGCGACACGTAGGTAACAAACTACTAATCACAAGAAAACTTATAGCGTCACCTAACGAGAACAACGTATTTAGAGCGAGGGACTAGGGTCTAGGACTAGGCACCAAATGAATACAAGTTGTAGAACCCATTTGCTGGCATGCGGTCGCTTATTACAAACTCGCTGGCTTTCGTGGAATAAATGAACTGGAAGAGAGTGAGATATATATATATATATATATATATATATATATAATATATATATATATATATATATATATATATATATATATATAAAGAGAAGAGAGAGAGTAGAGAGAGAGAGAGAGAGAGAGAGAGAGAGAGAGACAGTGACAGTGACAGTGACAGTGACAGTGACAGTGACAGTGACAGTGACAGTGACAGTGACAGTGACAGTGACAGTGACAGAAGGAGAAAGGGACAGAAGTAGGGAAGGAGGGAGGGAGGCAGAGAGGGAGGGAGATATATATATATATATATGAAAGGAAAGGTTTAACCTTTGACATATTAAACGACAGCATTTAATCAAAGTACATATTTATCGGCTTACTTATACCAATAGTTCAGACTGCAGCAGTTCACGTATGCACAAATCTACACACTGTGACGGTCAACTTGTTTAAAGAATGGCGACGTATTGCAAAGAAATCTTCATTAGATGTGTATGACGACCCTTCCATGAGCCAGATATTGCTAAGAACAACGTTAAAGAGTGCCTGGTCGAACCGGTGACAATTGGCGTACTTTGTATAGCGGTCCTTACTGGACAACCTGCACGCGATGCTGGCTCCCTCGGGGCTGATGCAGCGTCTGTCCAGTGAGCACAAGTACACCCACCACAGCACCTGACGGAAGACCTGGGAAGACGACACAGCAGAGTTGACATTAGCAACAGGTTAACACATCGTTAACTGTGTCACTGATAATAATAGCAATAAAGCCTTATTTGCCATTTTCAACGAACATTTCATGCCAAATAGGAATGTTTTCTGGCGTTTGAGTCACGTAATGCCTATATTTACAAACAATATTATTATTTTGATGTAATAAATAAATAAATAAATTATATATCTACGATGTACTTTAAAACGATAATTGTTACATTAAACGGAACCAAAAGGGAAAAGTGACATGCTATGCACGTGAAAGAGTTAATAAAAACGAACTATTCTGAACGGTAATCACATTTTAAAGTCAGTGGTTTATTAGTAAAAAAAATCTGAACACCTTTTCTATCAAAGTTCGTAAGACGCGCCATTTTGACTGATGTAGCGAATGTTTGGCACAATGAGCGGCAGATCGGGCAAATCTGTATTTAAAATTCCGTTAAAATAATCGCCAGGTGGCGCTTCGCGATGTTTACATCCGCTTCGTGTACCCGGCGTGTAGGGAAGCGAACATGATTTTCGTTCAGAAATAGCTGAATTTCGGTTGCAACGATAAGGGCCAACATTTTCAAGATAGAACTGAACGCACTGGTAAACCTGGTAAAGAAGACCCGCCGGAAGCCGAAATGCAGAGGCGAGTAACAAGCCGAGGCGACATTGACAAGTGGTCGAAACTCGCTGAAACTTCGAAACACTGACAGGTATTTTGATGGCCTCGCATTCGATCCCGGGATTCGGCGAGTTTCTTCTTAGTCACAGCCATGCCGTGTATTATTCTCCAAATCAGTGGTGTAGTGTCGGATATGTTATACACAACGTGAGGTTTCCCAATTTGAAACAAATATCATATGGGCTCATATGGGCATGGCTCTCCGATTTATGTCAGCCTGACACCCACACAGAGTGACAGACTCGGTCCTTCGCCCTAGCTTAAAACTGTTTTCAGGAATCAATTTCCAAATTGTCCACAACTGTGACAAAAATGCAGATTAATTGTTGTTTTTCAAATACTGGACATTATTATATTAACAGTAGCGACTGTGGCATGCTTTTGTATTATTGATATAGCATGACCTGTGCGGCTATGAAACAGATGTGTGTCAATCATAGATATAAATAGAACACACCAGTAGAACTATAGCCATATAGGGGAAAGATTAATTATCTAACTATGTGGTGTCAATATTGATTGTTCTTTTATACCTCCATTTTCATATGTCACCTGTCAACACAGTTCTTATATAGTGCGGTATCCAATCCTCAAACATGGGGGCAAATACATTTGTATTTGAAAGTATTTAAATACTTTTTAAGTATCTGTAATTGATGTTTAGGAATAAAAAGTATTTGGATCCCTCAAGAGTATTTGTATTTAAATAAATGTCAATGTATTTGACCCAATGTCTGCTTAGCATTGTCCTTGTCAAAGTGCTTTACACTTTACTCCCTGGCGATACTTTAATTTAAAAAAATTTAGGTAACATGCAACTTAATTAATTAAAAAACTTTTTAAAATTTTTTACCTTTTT
>JAODUO010000199.1:587500-730000 GCA_025642075.2 Ridgeia piscesae | reverse complement strand
CGTGTGCAATGACATTTCAACAGTCACTATAATTTCGCCTGCGCAATAACATAACTTGTCTTTAACCTTTTACAATTCAGATGTACCTTTTTTTTAAATACTGAGGCACTTGCACACCTTTTAGAGAAGACGCACCGTAGTGTCGGGTGAAAGAAAATACCGAATTTCTATTCAAAACTTCTCTGAAATAAACCATATAATTACATATCTTCAGTTGTGTTTCATGGCACCAGTAGTGGGCATTATTTTGTAATAATTGTTTTTCTTTATCTCTGATGTATGGCGGTGACTTTGAACCAGTGCAAACCTTTGTGTAATAGAAGATTTATACTTGATTGATTGATCTATACAATGTTTTGACGTCAGTATGTTGCACAGTCATGACTGATTGCTAAGCTATTCATATTTTCAACTACTGTTACCTACCAGAGCAGAGAATGCTGTAGATCTTATATTTGGTATTGTGTTATGATGTTATGAGGGCCTAGCGCCATAAGGTTCGTGCTGCAGTGGGGGAGGTGAGAGCATGCGGGAAGGGTAAACGTTTCATTAGCAGGGCATGCTTATTGTTGGACTTGTCGTGGTGCATTTTCTAGATAACAAATGTATTTCGGTACTCTAGCCGTACACTATAGAAACAATTACAAAAACGTGAATGCATCTGCAAAAAGAAGTAAAACTGACACCTCCTGAGAACATGTCTGAAGGTGAATGTTGACGTCATTGACAACTTCACACTCCCCGATCAGTGCACTGACAGGGTTAGGTCAGTACAAACCAACACATAGCGTTTTGATGAAAGATTTGGTACTCTGTCATTATATATCATCTAGATCGACGTATATTGTATAAGGTGTGAGCGGTTTTTTGGGCAGACAACGCCAAATGACATCTCCAGTTTTCAAGAAATCAACAAGCTCTTTGAAAAGATGACACTTTACATAACGGCGTAAAAGATAAAGCCGTAGATTCGCAACTTCACTTAAACTAACCATTATAATTAACCATCGGTTGTGTTTCGTGTTTGTCTTGTCCGCTGTATACCGCCGTCGTTGAGGTAGTGACTTAGTGAGTGGCATGGGGAGCAAGTATTTGTATTCACTTGTTATTTCACTGCCGTATTTGCCGTGGCATGCAAAATAGCGACAACAACTCATAATTATAATAATAATGACTACAATAATTACAATAATAATAATCATTCCATATTAATAATCTGAACTCAAAATTGCACGGTACAATACTCACTTGCAGGATCATGAATTGTGATGGGTGATATAGAAACTGAAGGATTATGATGGGACAACGATTTAAAAAAACATGTTGAGTTCTTTTGCGGATGGTGGCTATCAAACGATTTCCCGTTTCCCGTTTTGGGTGCAGCTTCAGAGAAACAACGTGTTCCTGCGAAATAGGAGCGCAGTGGCTTAGGAGAAGCGCTTAGCACTCTCGACTCAGAGAACCCGGGTTCGAATCCTGTGCTGCTGTGTGACACATTGGGCAGGGTGTTCTCTCTTCGTTGAGCCGGTTCACTCAGCTGTACGAATGAGTGCCTGGCTATAGACAGCCTTTGCGCATTAATTGGAGCGTGGCTAGATGGTTCACAGAAAAGTTTAGATGGTGTTTTACTGAATAGGTCTGCCTAGGCGTAAAATGTAAAGCACTTTGAGCACTCCTGAGGAATGGATATTACGCTGTATAAGAACATACCTTTACAGCGAAAGGTTTAATTTTACGAATGGAAAGCTGCTGGGAAACAGTTGGGTCCTAACTATATATAAATCTTTAGGAGACTGACAACGTAAGGTGGCTGTCGTGCAGCAAAGACAACGTAAGGTGGCTGTCGAGCAGCAAAGACAACGTAAGGTGGCTGTCGTGCAGCAAGGACAACGTAAGGTGGCTGTGGTGCAGCAAGGACAACGTAAGGTGGCTGTGGTGCAGCAAGGACAACGTAAGGTGGCTGTCGTGCAGCAAGGACAACGTAAGGTGGCTGTCGTGCAACAAGGACAACGTAAGGTGGCTGTGGTGCAGCAAGGACAACGTAAGGTGGCTGTCGTGCAGCAAGGACAACGTAAGGTGGCTGTCGTGCAGCAAGGACAACGTAAGGTGGCTGTCGTGCAGCAAGGACAAGGTACGTCAGAGCAGTTCATTTGAATGTGATTCGATACACACGCATAATGCAGCACAATTACAATTACTTGATAAACAAACTGGTGAAAACTTAAATCACTGCTAAAGAACACAAACAAAACAGTTTCAGATTCATTGGTTTCGTCAAGTTAACAGAAAGACTGTTGCGAGCGGACACGGACAGACTAAGAATGGACGCACATAACACACTCTGGAAATCGTGTAGGCGTGTCACGTATACGACGGTGTCCCTTTGTTCGTGGTTCAGCTGTCCCAAGCGTGTCAAGAAAGGGAATGTGCGCTATTTTTGAAACAAAAAAATCTAGATATCGTCATGTTGGAATAACTCGAACTGGTCAAATGTCACACTAACAACGTCGCACACACACGCGCGCGCGCGCACACACACAAGCACACACAAGCACACGCAGACACACACACGCACACACAAGCACACACACGCACGCAGGCACGCACGCACGCACACACGCACGCACGCACGCACGCACGCACGCACGCACCACGCACGCACCACCACAGCACACACACACACACACACACACACACACATCACACACACACACACACACACACACACACACACACACACACACACACACACACACACACACACACACATACTTACACTGACCATACGTCACACTGACCACACCTAATTCTAACCACACCTCAACTGACCATACATCACAATGACCACATGTCACACTAACCACACGTCACACGTGAATTGAAGCAATGTAGAATGAGCAAACTCGCCCAAGGTTCAACTGCAACAGAGGATTCGAAACCGGGTTCTTTTAGTCGAGACTCTGCCCATTGCGTCACTGCTACGTCTGCGCTCAACCCAAATTCCCGGGACAAACGTTTACCTTTTCCCTAAGCGCCAGTGTTTCGAGACGTGTGTGTGTGTGTGTCCGTGTCCGTGTCCGTGTCCGTGTCCGTGTCCGTGTCCGTGTGTGTGTGTGTGTGTGTGTGTGTGTGTGTGTGTGTGTGTGTGTGTGTGTGTGTGTGTGTGTGTGTGTGTGCGTGCGTGCGTAGGTGCATGCGTGCGTGTGGTGTGGTGGTGTTGTGTTTGTGTGTGTGTGTGTTTTTGTTTGTGTGTGTGTGTGTGTGTGTGTGTGTGTGTGTGTGTGTGTGTGTGTGTGTGTGTGTGTGTGTGTGTGTGTGTGTGTGTGTGTGTGTGTGTGTGTGTGTGTGTGTGTGTGTGTGTGTGTGTGTGTGTGTGTGTTCTTTATGAAAACAAATACGGATTCTACCATGAAACCGATGATGCGTCAGTGACGTTTAGGGATTTTAGTAGACGATGAACTGTCCGGCCATAGTTTGCATGTTTATATGAAGAGATAACAGAAGAGTTTCCTCCATCGTCACGTTGGGACATTAGTCATATGTTATCGCCACGACACATTAAATGGAGGCGCGTGGTCCGAAAAGCATCCGATTGAGGATTATATTTGTCATCTTCTGAAGTTTTAAAGTGAATTTAAATAACTTAAGGCTAAATACGTTCGCAAAAGCACTGCGTTTTAAACAGCGGAGCGGTAAGAAGGAATAGAACCTATCACCAGGTTGTCTCAGATTAATGAAGTTGCCAGTTTTCTATATGACCCCTCCAGAAATGATGCCGCTGTGGTGGTCCCAGATTCGACCCAGTCCAGGATTCGTCTAAACGCATATCGCGCATGCGCGCGCATGCGCAATGATAATTTTTTAGCTGTTCTGACGCGCTGTGACGTAGTGGCAACGGCATACGTCATGCCCGGGCCGAGATTCGACTAAACGGACATTGCGCATGCGCATGTAAACGTCAGAGCACGCCATGATCCGAGTTTGTGTTGGTCTTGGTGATAGCCCAGCCAGCAGTCACTCCGTTTGATATTGTAACTTGTTCCACGAGAAGTGTGTACATTTTTTTCGAAATGGAGGACGAATATACGGAATATATGTCATGCGTGAAGGAATTTTTGATTCACGGATCGCATCGCCGTGGAATCAGCAGACGTCTGAGAGACGCGGTCGGCAAAGCGACGAGGGATCAAAAGTATGAGGTAGACGGTAAGTAAAATACAAGTTTCAGTTATTAGCCTAATTTTGCCAGCATAGCCTATAAGTAGTAATTCAGTAGATACTCGAGTACAACTAAACTTGTTTTTATGTTGTCCCATTAAATTTAATTGGACTTGGAATTGAAAATTACGCGCAATGACACTTCCCGAAGGGCAGAGGCTATTCACACAGATGCTCAGCGCATACTGGTAGGCCACTTTATTGCTACTACCAAAAAAAACACAGAACCGTCTTTCACAGTGTATCAGTGTGCTAAATCTTAAATTCCATGATTGTGGTTAAAACATTTTTTTTAAATCTTATAGTAATATAAACCAGTATTGCTCTCTAAAATCGTGTATCTTGTCTACACTGTGTAACCAGGAAAAAAGTCATGTATTTATATGCCTACCTTGATGACAATTTTATTGTCGAAACATACTTTCCAGTTTACCACTTTAAACTTATTTGCATAACTTAGTCATCCTCATAACGTTAGTGAATGAAAGTGACAGGGACTATTTCTTCATCACAAGGTTGCAGTACACAGTGGTTATATGAGATGGCTGTTATATATGTCTCTGTTGCTTTGAAAGTTTCATATGACTTGAGTAAGATACCTTACAGCTTATGCTGGTGAGTGTCACACAAATTATTACCCAAAATTGTGTTCTTGCTATCATCGTACTATGATAATGTCCTACAAAGGAATTGGGTATCACTGGATAGTGTCAACATTCTGACAACTAGTGTTAGTTAATATTTAGTATTATGACAAGTTTTATTCTCACTCTCAGTCTCAGCTCATGGATGTAGGTATGACTTTATCTGTAACCATTAATTAATTGTAGTTAGTTAAGTATTCACGATAGACCATGTTAGCATAACATTACATTGACATTGTATAAGTATCTTAGGGTTAACAAACTGTGACAAAGTATGAACTGGATGTATCCACTATCTAGTGCATGCCCCACTGGGACCAGACAAAATAATATTAATGACCAACTGGCCTGCTGGGTTTCATTTGGGTTAATAGAAAACACATGTCCACTATAGGGTAGTAATAGAGATGCACAGCCATGTTAATGACCTAGATATACAGTGCCAAGAGGGGTGGTACCAATTAAAAGAAGTCCAAACAAGATTAAATACTACAATCCACTTTATTATATCCTCAAATTACGACCCACTGCACTAATCACATCTACATAGATGTCCAGCCAGTTACAACACAATACTTTTTTGTGTGACCACACACAAACCGACACCCTGCATGCTCAGCTCCTGCTGACCAACTCCCTCAACTTTATTCTCACAATCTTCTATATCTAAGCTAGCCTGACTACACATTCAAATTAACCAATAATTCCTGCCAAGCATACACAAAGACAAAGACATCAACTAGGCTACTGGTAATTATTAACATGTGATTTGGGGGTCTTCATATTTCCACCAAGCATACTTAATGATAACGACATTGACTAGACTACTGGTAATTATTGACAGGTGGTTTCTGGTTCCTCTACCACTACTTAGCTCATCTCTGGTCTAAACACCTACTCACTAATTAATTCCTAACCTGATAATTTATAATAAGCCCTACCATACCAACACAACAGTGTTTATAATTGCTAGCTGTCTTATTTTGTTGCTGAAATTCATATTATCCCTAACATTGCTAGTTTATGTAGAAGGCGCAAACAAAACATATAGTCAGTACATTGTATAAAGACAATTGCATTTCATCATATTATTTGATGTCGACTTTACATAATATCTTTTGCAGATTAGTATGCTTAGGAGGCTTAACAATGGGGGTTCTTGTATTTAAAAATTAAATGTATGTTTCTCCAGGCAAGGGTGGACAAGGCAAAGCTTCAACTGGATGAACAGCGCCAAGGCAGGCTGACCTTGAGCAGCTGGACAACAATAGCTTGTTCTTGGTTAACCATGAGTACTAGTAGTACTAACAAGTATTTGGGCCCCCCCCCACCAACCCTGTTCAAAACCAGACACTGTATTAGTAAATACTTTATTAAATTAAATTAAATGTCATGAACAGATTCATAATTTTGTCTTCTTTGTCTGGATGTATGTTTCACCTATTAAAAACAGGAAACTGTTATTGGTAATTGTGTTGTGAAATTGTGAAAAATAAGTATGTTGATGCTTTATTGGCTTTAATAAGATTTAACAAGATTTAAAAAAAGATTGCCACCTAGAGATTCAATTAGATGGCAGTTGGACTAGGAAGCCATTTGGCTTATCGAGAGTCCAACCTATCTATCTAAGTATACCCGCCCTTCTTAGGTATATGTCGATTTTATTTTTAAATATATTAACACTACTAGCACCTACACAATCAGCTGATAATCTGTTCCATTCGTTTACTGTTCTTTGTGAAAATGAAAATGTTCTAATATCTAGTCTACATGCTTCTTTGCTAATGTAACTCCATTTTCCTCTAGTCCTTCTCTTTCCTTGACTGTGAAAAATATTTCTGTCAATATTTTCATATCCATTCAATTTTTTAAACACCTCAATCTGATCTCCTCTCAATCTTCTGGTTTCTAGTTTGTTAAGCCACATTCTTTTAGACGCATTTCAGAACTAATATTCCTGAGTTTTGGTATCATTTTGGTTGCTCTTTTGTACTCTTTCTAGCATATCAATATCCTTCTTGCGATATGGCCTCCATGCTTGTATACAATATTCTAAGTGAGGCCTAACTGTTGTTTTATACAGCGGTATTATTAGTTCTTTTTCTTTATACACTATATTTCGCCTAATTAATCCAAGAATTTGGTTTCCCTTCGCTGCTGCAATTCCACACTGCTCTGATACCTTCATGTCAGCACTAATAGTTAACCCTAAGTCCTTTTCCTTTAACGTAGTATTTAGTACAGTATCACCCATTGTATATTGTGCATCTTCATTCCCATGTCCTGTGTGAAGGCACTTACACTTTCCAAAATTAAACAGCATTTGCCACTTCTCAGACCATTCTCTCAACTTATTCAGATCATCTTGTAACTGCTGTCTATCTGCACTTTTGTGTCGTCCGCAAACTTCAACACCTTGCTTGTTATGTCATCATCCAAATCATTGATATATATTAAGAATAAAATGGGTCCCAGTACTGATCCCTGCGGTGCTCCACTCAAAACCGCTTTCCAGTTTGAAACCTCACCATCAACTACTACTCTTTGTCTTCTACCAATAAGCCATTTTTCTATCCAGTTGATCATTCCATTTCCTATGCCATGGGCCTTTAGTTTAAGTAGTAGTCTTTGGAGTGGCACTTTGTCAAAGGCTTTTTTAAAATCTAAGTAGATTATATCTACTGGTGATCCCTCATCTAGCCACTTTGTGACATCTTCCAAAAAACATAACATATTTGTTAAGCATGACCTCGTTTTTAAAAAACCCATGTTGAGATGGGTTTATCAATTTATTTTTTAAAAAGAAAATCAACCAGGTGATCTTTAATTAGTCTTTCTAATAGTTTGCAAAACACCGATGTTAAACTCACTGGTCTATAGTTCACTGACTTGTTTCTCCCAACCTTTTTTTAAAAAATGGTATAATGTTTGCTTCTTTCCATTCTAACGGAACTATTCCCTCCTCTAATGACACATTGAACACTGTTGCAAGCGGTATGCTGATTTGTTCTACAATTTCCAATAGTAATTTGGGGAGGAATCCCATCCACTCCAGGTGATTTATTATCCTTCATATCTCTTATTTTCATAGCTACCATTGTTGGGGTTACAATTAGTTGTCCTAAATAGTCAAACTCTCTCCCTTCGAAAATTAGTCTCAAGTACTGGTAATATACTAATTTTCTTCCCTGGTAAACACCGAACTAAAGTACTCATTTAGGTTTTCTGCCCTTAAGAATCCCTCTGTTATTATGTTTCCATCACTACCTTCTAGGGACCGACCTTATCCTGAACTTTCTGTTTACTTCGAACATACGCATAAAAACTCTTGCTGTCATGTTTTATATTAAAAGCAATTTTTTGTTTGTAGCTTCTCTTTGAATTTCTAATTTCAGCTGTAGCTTGATTAAGTGCTTCTTTATAAATGCTATAGTCTTCTTCCCTTCCGGTATGTCTATATGTCTTCCACATCATTTGCTTGTACTTGATTTTTCTAATGGCTTCCTTCGATAAGTGTTTCTTCTTTGTCCGTTTCCCCTGTTTTTTCAAGGGGACAAATTTGTCAACGACGCAGTCAATTTCACTCTTTAAAATATTCCAGCATTCTGTTGCTGTCTTATTCTTCAGTGTGTTATTCCAGTCTATCTTTGCTAAATATTCCCTCATGTCCTTATATCTTCCTTTGTGAAAATTTTCCTGTACCTTATTTTTCTATTCCTTTCTCCATTTACTTTGATGATAAAATGTATCTGGTTGTGATCACTACACCCCAGTGGCTCACATATCTTGACATTATCAACAAATTCCTTCTGTGAGCTCAATACTATGTCTAACACGTTCTCCCCTGGTTGCTTCTAACACATGTTGAGAAGGAAACTATCTTGTACTAAATTTAAAAACTCTTGATCCCCTCTCCGTACTCTGTAGAGATGTCCACTGTAAATGCCCATGGTTAAAATCCCCCATAATAATACAGTCCGTTTACTCACTTCTTTGATGCTTATGTATTTTTCATTCTCTTCCATGCTTATGTTTGGACTCGATACACTAACCCAACAGTTAATGTTGACTTTCCTGTAACTATGTTACCCAGACATCTTCACATTCTGCTTCTTTTTCTAATTTTATTTCATTAAGCTTGGATGGATTCTTTAATATATAAAATAACTCCGCCTCCCCTTCTTCCTAATCTATCTTTCCTAAACATTACATACCCTGTCATTCCTAATTCGGCATCTGATATATCGGGTGTGGCCCAAGATTCAGTTATACCTATTATGTGAGGGTCAATATCTTCTACATAATGTTTAGTTCATTTCTTTTGTTTACTATGCTCCTTGCATTTAAACAAACACATTTATAACCAAATTCGTAGGGCTTTCCAGGCTGTTCTTTGCTGATGTCTTTTTTCTATCTTTATCTATGCCTCTAGTATTTGGCTTCTCTGTGTATCCCCCTGGAAACTAGTTTAAAAAGTTGCAACCTGTTCCATTATTCATCGATCGAAGAAGGTTCTCGGAGAACACTGCTGCGCCCTTTCCGCTTAGATGGAGGCCATCTCTCATAAACATGTCTTCTTTACCAACAAAATATTCCCACAAATCTACAAATCCAACTCCTTCTTCTTCACACATCTGCTCTAATAGTCCGTTAATTGCCATCCTCTTGCAATTTCTAAATGTTGTTCCCCTTCCCCTCATCACTGGCAAGATTCCTGAGAGTATGATCTGTTCAACTCTCGTCTTCTTCAGTGTCTCTACCAACTCTCTATATCTCTTCACTATCCTGGTTGTTCCATCCCTGTCTGCATTGTTCGTCCCTACATGTACTAATATAGACCCCCTTGGCCATGCCCCAATACGTTCTCTACCCGTTCAGTCCATGCTCTATCCTAGCCCCCGGGAAAACAAACAACAACGTCTTCTCCTTTGCTTAATGTCCTGTCTGTCTTTCGCAAAATGGAGTCTCCCATAAATACCCTTTCTGGTTTTCAATGCCCCCCCGATCACTGCTTCAGAGTAGCTCCTCCGTTTTGCATCTCCCTGGTTGCTGACTTTTCCCCCTGCCGCTTTCTCTGTTGTTCCTTTCTTTTCCCGGGCTCTTTTCTTCCTGTCATCGTCCTTGTTATTGACTTCCGTTTGGTCCCATCACCTCTCACTTCCTTTCTTCCTTCGTCACCTCCTGTCCATCTACTTCTCTCATCTCCCGTCCCCTTGTCCCCCCCTCCTTCTCTACTGTCCTTTCTCCCCTGTCACCTTCCTGCATGTCATGTTTCCTGTTGTTCTTTCTCCATTTGTTGTCCTTGCAATCACCCTCCCTCCACTCTGCATCCCCTTCACAATATCCGTTAGCCTAGCTAACTCTGCTGTCAGACAGTCCACTTTCCAACACCCTAAACAATGGAACGTAAACCCTTCCTCCGTTGTCTCTGACCAAGTTTTTCCGCACCCCGATACGGCAAAATCCACCAATCCACAGTGGTTACACACCAAGTGCCTCCTTGCCTTCACTTGCCGCTTGCCAGGTGCCATATTACGATTTGTCAAAATCAACTCTTAGTTTAAACCAACTTAGTCTTTAGAAAGACTGTTTGTTTATTGTGTACAGCAACTGCAGCAAACTTTATGTTATAAACAACTACTACCTATGCTACCATGAACAATAAGTTTAGTCTGTACTGGTACCGTTCCCTAGCGGAAACGTTGGACACTACCTATATAAACAAACAAACAAGGGTTTCCTACTAAAACGCTTGTTTATTTTATAATAAAGGAATGAAAATGCTATGTTGTGAATGTTCTTATTTTAACAAATTGTTGTTTCCTTATGAGAACATATGTAGTTGTTAACTTGTTTCTTCATTAGATCTTCTACCTGTTGTAAGTCACCAGTACTGTTTCACCAGCCTGGACATTGGGGATCCAAGAGAGAAGTTGACCTGCATTCACCAAATTATGTAGTTTTATAAAGATAATTAACTTGTCATGTGGATTTATCAATTTATTTTATAAATTTGCTTTGAAATTAAGGGTAAATACTAATGTCTCGGTTTCAGTTGTTGGTTCAATTCCAACTGGTATGCCTTTGTGCACAAATACCCCTGGTATGGGCTTATTGACCGAAACATTGCATTTACCCTTGTAATTATGCTAATATTCATGTGAAAGTTGTATCAGATCAATAACAACTGTAGCCAAATTCCGCCATTGGGTCATTCCATGTCAAATCAATCCCTTTTTGGTAATTTTTGCATCACCCGACTCCAACTTTAATGAAATTTAGTACAGTTGTTGGTTCCCATGAGTATATCAAAATAAAACATTAAATACAAATCTAGGTCAAGTATCATTGAAGATATATGTCACTGAACTTTGACCCGATTTGCATACGCCCGCTAGGTAATGCCTGTAACTCTGCTATTAATAAAGCTAAAGAAACAAACAATATATCTCGGAAAGCCAATAAACTTGCTAAAACTGTCATAAAATTTAAACAATAGGGCAAATAAGAATGTTGTAATTTTAGAAATTTGCCTTTTGGCCTCAGATACCCATAAATGTATCCTCTAATTTTGCTAATATTTTGTAGACATTACCCTTACTATTCCCGAAGAGTCCCTGAAAATATTAGAGTGGGGCAGTGGGCAAATAATAATTTTCAGAGATACATTAAATTAAGTACACCGTAGATGAAAAATTGCACAAGCTAGGATAGCACTGTTTAACCCAATAGAAACATACACACAATCTCTGTTTTTGCTAATATTGTGTACCCAGATCCAATATTATTGCAGAAGAGCCCCAAAATATTAAGTGGGCAAATAATAATTTCAGAGATACATTAAATTAAGTACACCTGTGGATGAAAAACTGCCCCAAGATAGCACTGCATAACCTGTGCAATACAAACTTACAGCACAATCTCTGATGTAAAATCCATATATGTATATATGCTCATTAATTATATAACTGCTATGCAATATACCAGGGGTTATTGTTATGCAATTATCCATCAAAATGACAAGATCATGCACATGTAAATTTTGTTGTAATGTTATGTGATTTATGGCATAAAAAATGTTAAAGCATACAAATGACCAACTTGTATTGCATAATACATATGATAAGCATTCAGATTGAATTATATTGACAGTTGATCAGCTTCATGTGTGTTTTTCATTTCATTAACTGAGAGATAATATTTCAATTGATCTGAAAAAGGTGATAATGAAATTTTTTAGTGATACATATACATATATCATTTACACATCAGAACATGTTCATATTGGGTTATACAGTGCTATCCTGGTGCGTTTTTCATTCACGGGTGTACTTAATTTAATGTATCTCTGAAGATTATTATTTCCCACTCTAATATTTTCAGGGACTCTTCAGCAATGGTATAGGATATTGTGTAAAAATATTAGCAAAATCAGAGGATACTGTTTTGGATATTTGAGGTTAAAGGTCAAATTTCAAAAATTACAACATTCTTATTTACACTAATGTTTAATTATGTGTGCATGTTTATAGGCTTTCCAATGATACATTGATTGTTTCTCTGGCTATTAATTTCCAATGTACTTGACCTAGATTTTTTTTTTTTTTGATATTTCGCATGAGCCAACAACTGTACTAAATTTCCTGAAAATTGGAGTCGGGGGATGTTTTGAGTGATTGATTTGCCTGGAATTTAAATTCACGCCTTCATAACCACCATAGCTCCCTGGCGTATACATATATCTGTTGACAAATTATGTGTCTTATCATTTTGATATTGACCAACTCTAGCATGATTTCTAAGGATGTTGGCACAATAGCAGTTATATACTATTTACTATTATTAATAGCAGCATTTAATGGGATACCCAAAAAAAGGGGTTTTTATCCTGTAGGGTGGAATCTGTTATACTAACAGATTACAAATACCTCTTTTGCATTGGAAACCCTGGCAGCATCTAATATGTTATATCATTAAAGCATGGGGATTGATCGGTATGGGATGAAGGTGACGTGTCCCCCACTTTTTAGCTTGAGTGGGACTGCATAGGAAATGTCCCCTTCACCTCTTCAGTCCAGAAAAACCGCTGCTGTGCATATAGACAGCGCCACGCGTCACCTATTGCTGTAGCCTCGATACTAATTATAACCTCGACTGGCGAAAAACAACGCTCTAAATAACACAACACGTTCGAGTGAGTGAAAATTATCACATGATAAGTTAATCCTTTTTTACTAAAGATGTGTATAATAACAATATGATTTCAATACTTGATGTATTACTAACGGAAACAACGTTAGTAACAAAGGCGAATCCTGGCCCGGGTCGAATCTGGGACCGCTACCGTCGCGGTCCCAGATTCGGTCGAATCCTGGACTGGTCGAATCTGGGACCACCACACCGCAACTATACAACAGATGGCTCGTCGACGGCAGCGTTGTGACGTCACAATATCTGTGCTGTTGCTATACTTGCCTTCGTCTCAATGCCGTGCCGCCGAACGTAGCCTCGATCACCCCGGTAGCACTTTTCAGCCCCTCAACTCTTCTCGGCGTAGTTACGCAGCCGACCGACAGTCGGTTAAACGAGACTACGCCGAACGCTGCCGATCGATGCCTGCTTGGAGTAATTTATACCGTGTCTTTTTATTTAATTTCCTTTTTACAGTGTCTGGAGACCTATGCCATCGGGATGATGTATATGCGAGCGTGTCTAAGATTTAAAACAGTCGTGAGAATGTTGAGAACATATAAAGGCTTGATATTGCAATTTCTATTCATATGTAACATAAGGTAGGCGTACACAAGACGCAGACACTAGTGCGCAGTCGACGTGTTGCACCTCAAAGCAACGAGGTCCAGTGTCGCGACGACGTGTTGCACCTCAAAACAACGAGGTCCAGTGTCACGTCGACTGGTGACACAGGACAACTACTTGACGATGAGTGATATATCGTTTCTTACGAAGTATTGAGTACAACAACTCTTCGAACTCATTTCTTGTCGTTTTCTGCTTTACAAATCTTTATAGGTCCTACGCCCGGTACGGCGCAAAAATTCAGCTTCTCATTTCGTCGACTGGCTCCACTGATGACAGACATCGACAGAAGGGGAGGAAGGTTGTACTGTTGGAAATTGTTTACAGACGACTCGTCATAATTTCCGTTTCTAATTTACTGGTGGGCGAGGGGGTGTGAACCGAAAGTAAATAAAAAGTACCGAGGAGTTGTTTTAATAGTGCGGTATCCAACCCTCAGGTTTGGTGAGAGCATGAAATGCCCGGACACGCTGCAATGAATGCGCAGAATATTCGTACACCGATATCACCAATATATATAGTCAGGTACTACTTCACACAGCTCAGTGATCTTGAGCAATGTAGTGTGAACGAACTTGCCCAATGTCCGACGCAGCAGGTCAGGGTTTGAACCCGGATTCTCTTGGTCGAGAGTTCTAGCTACCGTCTGCAATACTAGCCCCGTGCGTAGTTGATATGTGATTTACAACCCTCCCTGAATGTAATATGCTACATTTGTTATTTATGTCTGGTTATGTGAACTCTGGGACAGCCCACTTGTGAAACGTACCTGTACTTCTGCCGCCAGTCGTTCGCATGTGCGTAACAGGAAACTATGAAGCTGTGTGAGCATTTGCTTTGACGTTCTTTATTTAGTCCAAGTCAGCACTCCCAGGGCCGTAGCTAGCCGTACGCACGTACGCACGTGCTTCCACATCATTAAGGCAACCACAGAATGCCCACTTCAAACGGAGGCCAGAGGATGCCCAGATATGTTCACTTGTAACAATTTGTCAACATTTTGACAACATCGTACAGCTGTACTCAGTTTCCAGACCCGTGTGCACAGACAGATAGATGCCTCCGCCTGGAGGTTATCTTGGCAATGCACCAGCCGGGTAAATACGTATTCACTCGAAAAAATTATCTATGTTTTGAGGTCCATGGGCTAAGATTAGAAGCTAAAACTGGAGTGAACGACAAAACCAAACTAACGCCACTGTACACATCCAGGTCTGCCTATACAGCTGTAGTGTCTGCTCTAACATACATGGAGGCTGATGGGAATGGCAAAGCATGGAGTTACATGTTGTCAATCCAAAGGTTTGACTTCATCATCACATTGGTAACGTTTGACAACATTTATATAATTATAATATGAATTTCGCTGTGGAACTGGCAGCGAAATTCGAAGTTCAACAGAGCAAGCCGTGCTGGAAAACAAAAACACCGCGAAAATGTTCCCGGTGACACCCCATTGTCAGTACAAGAAGAAGGCAACCAACCAATCATGCATTAATGGTTCAAGATCGCTACGTGGCTCAGTAGGCATACATCAGACTGAAACAACTGGTGTATAACACCAGATAGAATAGCCCAGCTGTACGAGGTGTTCAAACACTATATGCCTGGAAATCTGCGTGAACTACAAAACGAAGTGGATTACTGGAAAGCAATATGAGAAATGGTGAATGCCCCAGAGAAACAAGACACACTCGACGATTCAAGAAATCAACCCTGACCTATATCCCAGCATGTACACTGCTGTCATAGTATGGATGGTGATGTCTGTATCGACAGCCACGCCAGATCGCCCTAACAGCACAATGCTGCATCTCAAGAACTATCTGCGCTTTACAGTGACAACTGAGCGCATGTCGGGATTGGTCTTGATGCACGTCCACAAGGACACAGAGTTGGATGTTGAACGCATCATTCATCAGTTCAGTCATCAGAAAAACATGCGCACAGCCCGATTATTTAGCCCCTACAGTAACTAAACCGATGTTGAAGATAATACAGAACACTTAAAAATATCAGATTTTACTTGTTTTAACTCTTTGATACAACACGTACTACTTACAGTATTTATCTTGGCTTATTATTAAGGTATATTAACCGTTCAAGTCCTCCGCCTTTTCAGCATGTTTCACGCAGTAAAAGTATTTTTTATTTACTCCTTAGCGTGTTCCATTTACCTATGATACATTGTGACTTAAAATGCACTATATGTCAACTGATTGGGTCGTCACACATGCTACACAACATTTTGGAGCACCAGACCCCGATGATAGAATTTAGATTGATATCAATAATTAGTGCTTCCACTTGCATTTATCCCTAGCTACGCCCCTGACTCCAGATGTGTCTTTCACACTGGCATTAACTTGTGAAGCTTTGTAAACAGATGTTGTCCTTTAAAAGGCAATTTTAAAGATTTGCTCCAAAAAGACAGCACATTGCAGACGTTTTTTTTATCAATTTAAATTGTAATATAGTTCTTAAATCAGATGCGTTTTCATGGTTGACTGGGTGTACAGTGTGGGGAACAAGGAACACAATTCACATAATATGTCAAGCACGGTAATCAACGCATCGTTCCAATTTCCTGTGTATATTATCAACGACAGAGTAGAAATGTTTCCACAAAAGATTAATATTCTGCATCATATACGTGCTAATTCCCTTGATGACATTTTTGAAGGTATATACTATGCAGTGCTTTAATGTTATGTGAATTTCGTGAAGATTTGCTGTACTCGGAAAGTATATTTGGGGATATACCACAAAGTAATCAGTCGTCTGCCAGAGTCTGCACGTATGTTCGTGGCGAGAACCAAAATGGCTGCCAAACACTACGCGTCTGAGTAACCGTTAGGAAGGTAAATCAGTCAGTGTCATTCTGATCGTTTCAATAGTATTTGATATATCACCATGCAAATATACATTTTCTGGTAACTAGTTTCAAACACATTTCTATAAATACTTTGACAGTTACCTAGTTTCCTTC
Source organism: Ridgeia piscesae (assembly GCA_025642075.2). NCBI lineage: Eukaryota > Metazoa > Annelida > Polychaeta > Sabellida > Siboglinidae > Ridgeia > Ridgeia piscesae. Next base: position 713,332 of record JAODUO010000199.1, on the reverse strand, counting down.
ATCTGATTTAATAAAACAGGTGGCAGACATGATTCTTGTTGCGTGCGTGCGTGCATGCTGTATACACACGGGCGTTCATGCATACGTGCATACGTATGTGTGTACGAGCGCATGAGCGGGTTGGTTGCTTGAGTGGTTGAATAAATGATTGATTGGCTGAATGGTTGATTGAGCTGGCTGGCTGGCTGGCTGGCTGGCTGGCTGGCTGGCTGGCTGGCTGGCTGGCTGGCTGGCTGGCTGGCTGGCTAATTGATCGGTCAAGGCGACCAGATGCGAACTAGGCGGTCGTTTGTGCTCGGGCCGGCATCAAACGACCTTAGTCATCAGTCGTTATGATCATAACCGTATGGCATCTAAACAAGGTGCTAATTGCAACTATCACACGTTTCACAACAAAAGGACAACTTCCACAAGTATTGCATTCAAAACGTGTAATATTATCATACACCCAGAGGTATTCACATACAACGATGCTAGACTGTATCATGTTTTAATAAATAATACAAATCTAAGTCATCATTTTACGCACCTCAAGTTACGTGTACTTCTTAGTTTCTTAGTTTCAGTTGTATAACGTAGTTATCACATATAATTAGCTTCGATACAAACATTGGTGCCAGTATGTTTGCACCCAGTTACAAGTTTATATTGGATTTCAATATGTAGTCATCCAGCTACAAAACGTATGTTAATATATAGCTTATTAGAAATAAAATATGTTGATGTCAGTGTGTAGACTCCTAGAGCTCCACACATGTTGATGTTAATATGTATAGACTCTCGGAGGCCTACAAATGTTGATGTTAATTGTACAGACTCGCGGAGCTCTACAAGTGTTGATGTTAATGTGTACAGACTCTCGGAGCTCTACAATTGTTGGTGTTAATGTGTACAGACTCGCGGAGCTCTACAAGTGTTGATGTTAATGTGTACAGACTCTCGGAGCTCTACAATTGTTGGTGTTAATGTGTACAGACTCGCGGAGCTCTACAAATGTTGATGTTAATGTGTATAGACTCTCGGAGCTCTACAAATGTTGATGTTAATGTGTATAGACTCGCGGAGCTCTACAATTGTTGGTGTTAATGTGTACAGACTCGCGGAGCTCTACAATTGTTGGTGTTAATGTGTACAGACTCGCGGAGCTCTACAAATGTTGATGTTAATGTGTATAGACTCTCGGAGCTCTACAAATGTTGATGTTAATGTGTATAGACTCGCGGAGCTCTACAATTGTTGGTGTTAATGTGTACAGACTCGCGGAGCTCTACAATTGTTGGTGTTAATGTGTACAGACTCGCGGAGCTCTACAAATGTTGATGTTAATGTGTATAGACTCGCGGAGCTCTACAAATGTTGATGTTAATGTGTATAGACTCTCGGAGCTCTACAATTGTTGGTGTTAATGTGTACAGACTCGCGGAGCTCTACAAATGTTGATGTTAATGTGTATAGACTCGCGGAGCTCTACAAGTGTTGATGTTAATGTGTACAGACTCTCGGAGCTCTACAAATGTTGATGTTAATGTTTAGACTCGCGTAGCTCTACACATGTTGATGTTAATATTATGTTTAGACTCGCGTAGCTCTACAAATGTTGATGTTAATACGTTTAGACTCGCATAGTTCTACAAATGTTGATGTTAATATGCTAGACTCGCGGAGCTCTATAAGTGTTGATGTTAATGTGTACAGACTCGCGGAGCTATACAAATATTGATGTTAATGTGTACAGACTCGCGGAGCTCTACAAGTGTTGATGTTAATATGTACAGACTCGCGGAGCTCTACAAATGTTGATGTTAATACATACAGACTCTCGGAGCTCTACAAATGTTGATGTTAATATGTACAGACTCTCGGAGCTCTACAAATGTTGATGTTAATATGTACAGACTCGCGGAGCTCTACAAATGTTGATGTTAATACGTACAGACTCTCGGAGCTCTACAAATGTTGATGTTAATACGTACAGACTCTCGGAGCTCTACAATTGTTGATGTTAATATGTACAGACTCTCGGAGCTCTACAAATGTTGATGTTAATATGTACAGACTCGCGGAGCTCTACAAATGTTGATGTTAATACGTACAGACTCTCGGAGCTCTACAAATGTTGATGTTAATACGTACAGACTCTCGGAGCTCTACAATTGTTGATGTTAATATGTACAGATTCGCGGAGGTCTACCATTGTTGATGTTAATATGTATAGACTCGCGGATCTCTACAAATGTTGATGTTAATATGACAGATCGCGGAGTCTACAATGTTGATGTTAATTGTTGTGGTGTGTTGTGATGTTAATATATATATATATATATATATATATATATATATATATATATATATATATATATATATATATATATATATATATAACTCTCGGAGCTCTACAAATGTTGATGTTAACATATACACCAGCGACGAGTGTCAACATGTAGACTCTCAGCTACAACATTTGAGATAAATACGGTCACTCTTAGTTACAAATGTTGATGTCAGTTTGCAGCTGTTGCAACAAGTATGTCTACATGTGTACTGCTTACGTATAGTACTAAATGCGTAGTTATCCCACAACGACAGTGGTGTCACTGGAGAAGAAGTATTCCGGAATCTCCATATTTGTCGGCGCCGGACCTTTCCGGATACGTCCTGATGCGTCGAAGTGCGACCCATGACACGGACAGTAATAGCCGCCTTCCTCCTCGCCCGCGTTCGGGATCGGGGCACACCCTGAGAACGGAAATAATGCCGCACTGTGTACAGTAATCGCATTTTGTGCATATAGAAACGACACGTGTTTATTACACAATGAAGAAATTCAGTAGAGGTGAACGGATGTTTTTATTTATCTAATTTATTCCCTCAGCTATGCGAATGAGAACCTGGCTATATATAGTGGTGTAGCAGTGGCAGTCGGCTGTGGCGTCGTTCAGTAACAGTGCCGACGGGAGAGTTGTCGCGCGGCGGCGTTGCCAGGAAAAATCGCGGAAGTCACGTCAGTGTTACGTAGCGCCATTGTCGCTCACTTCTACTCTGCAACTCTTCTCTGCTTTCTGGATTAACGCGGAATGTGACCAAACAGTGCATACTCGAGATCACAACGAAAAGTGCTACAAACTATTGTCAATTGTTCGTGTATCGACGTTGTAAGTTGACACGTAGTTATTAAGCTTAGTTTACCCGTGTATGTAATGGCGGGATCTAATTTCACCGGGAGCGTTGTCGCGCTTACATTTATCCGGGCGTTAAATAATCTCCGGGTGACGTTCCTGCTCATGCGCAATAAAAGTAAAAATGAACAATTTGCAGTAAACACAAAGCATTTATGATTTTCGTTAACTTTCCTGTGATGATTATTTTAAAGAGTTGCTTAAAATATTTTAAATATTATGTTTGTCTAAATCACTGTCACGGATTATGGCGCACTGTAGTCACGTGATTTGCGCTTGCTATCAAGACATACCTCATCACCTCTTTGTATCGTGTTAATTTGCGACAAATAACTTTTCTGAAAGGTTTTATGTGTCCTTTTGCTCACAGTGGTCGATATATATCAGACTATATACTATGTATTTATTATGAGATTCAGTGCTGAAAGGTGGCCGATATATAATAATTATCAGACAAAACAGACCTATATATTTAATGAGATTCAGCAGATGCGTTAGCGTACTTGATCGTAACTAATGACAACGAGTGATTCGCGACTGCGTAGAAACGTGTTCCGGGTAGTTGTTAACGTTCGGGAAAATGTAAACGCGACAACGTTGTTGTGTGCGCATGCGTGTGTGACTGAGTTCGTTCTCAGTGGCGCACTCTACATGTTTACTTACAATGTCCTCTATTTATCGCCGTGCCATAATTATTGTTTCCAATTTTTTCTCTCTGACATTGCTTTTTTGATAAGATAGGTCCTGTGTCGAGTTCAGTGTCCCTTACGTTTGTGTCTCTCGGAGTCGTTTTCATCTTCAACAGCCCCTGGTTTCCATAGAACTCTGTTAGCCATTTCGTCTTGGCGCACCAAATACGGTGGCAGTCGGAAGTGCCGTTGCCGCACGGCGATGGAGATCGCCTGGTTGGTGATGTGATCACACCATGACATCTTGCATATTTCGCTGAATAGTCCGGTGTTGGAGAAGTCATGTGGTCAGTAAACCGAGCAATTTCGTCAGCAAATTCCAGATCAGAGAGATGATGGGCTGGATAGCTGGTTGTAGCCCAGCCGATATGTGTATGACTTGTGCAATTTATGATAAAAGCATGACATTTGACACAAACGGTAAACATATAAATGTTAAAATATTTGGATATCGGGCCATCTCAGGTTTCGCCCTGGAAGGGGTTGGCGGCCTTTTTCAAGATGGCCGCCGTAAACTGTTTTTATCTTAATAAACTGCCTCAAATAAATCAGTCATTTTGGTATATAAATCTCCCAATCAAAACAGAGAAAAATTTAACAGAATATACACAATTTCTTGTTGATCTTGGATGCTGTACAGCCGACACCAGTCTGGAGCAATTGTACAAGTCAAGAACACTGCAAATGGCAACCAAAATCTTATCTGAACCCACCAAGTTCTTACACGACTATTACAACCTTCTCCCCTCTGGAAGGAGGTATAGAATGCCAACTGTAAAAACTCAGCGAGAAACAGCCACACAAAATCAATAATTGACTTATCACAGTCTCTACAACATATTTATTCCAATATAGATTTATTATAAATAAATAAAATGTGGAATAAACTAATATATAATAAATTATGATAAAGTATACACACAAAAACACATCGTAAAGTGGAATATGTGTACACTGCAGATGGGAGAAAAATCACTTCTGTTTTGACAGGGCTTTTACGGCTAGGGGGAAAGCTACTACTAAACCTGTTGGTCTTAGTTTTGATGGATTTGAACCGTCAACTAGATGGAATGGGATGGAATAGGTCATGGGTAGGATGGGAATAATCATGGGATATGAGACTGGCTCTTCCTAACAGACGCTGCTGGTACAGTAATTCTAGACTGGGAAGGTCTCTGCCGATTATTCTGGAACAACTCTATTCAATATGAGCTGTTCCTTCACTGTGATATACCCAAGCCATGTTGTGATTGAAAATGTCAGGACACTTTCGAATACAGCTCTGTAATAGGTCAGCATGATCTGTGTGGTCAAACCAAACGATCTCAACCTTCTTAGAAAGTACAGCCGCTGCTGCTGCGCCTGTCTGACAATAGTATCAATATTTAGCTCCCATTTAAGAGTGTAGAACCAAGAAACTTGAAATGTTGGACGATTTCAACTGTCCTGCCATTGATCACAAAAGAGGTGACTATCTCATGATCTACTCCATCTAGCGTGCTAATTTTGTTGTCACAATATAGGTATGTGGAGAGCCGATTTCAGTGTTGTGAAATATTTTGTATTTGAACTTTGTCGATCTTCGCATCCGCCATTTTATAAAATGACGGGCGCGAAAAAAAATTGTCCAGACCTTTAAAATGCTTCAGTCAGAACCGTACGTTAATGTCAAAATGAAATTTCCAATATGTTACGTATGACCTTCTCCAAAATTTACATCCTGCCATTTTTAAAGATGGCCCCTTTCAAAGCCAATTTTCGTCACATCTTAAGAACTAAGCCACCTAGAGAGATAACGTTCATGTCGAAATTCAGATTTTACGTGCTGCTATTTTAAGTATGATCTTGTCACACATTTGTATCGGTCTTTTTCAAGATGGCGACTAAAAATGGGTTATTTTCTATAATGGCTACCACCATACACTGTTTTATTAGCTAGGCTAGATTCACGAGAGAAATATCAACAATCATTCCCTTCCTTGCTATTTATGAACGTTTACCTTCAAAACGCCTCGCAGGTTTGAAGGTTTCGCATCGTTGTTTGAATCCATGCTTTGTGACATGTTGTCAGCAGTGTGGTGTGTGACAGTTCAGCATGCATGTAACACGTGTAAGTCACACGATAAGTGTGTACACCTTATCCGTGACCAAAACGTCCTATGCAAAATGTGACAATTCCTAGTTACTTCATGTCCTAATGTTTACTGTATCACACACGAGCTAGGAGCACACAATCTACCACAGTACCAAAGGGCAGTGCATTGAAGACCTGCCTTACTTACATAGTTCTATGCATCACTTCTAGCAACCGCAGCGCAGTAGTTCTCGACAAGCTTGCGTCGCTTCAAGAAGAGTTGTCCAGTATATTTTCTAGCCGCTATTTTCATTTCTGTTTCACCACCATTCATTTGGAGATGGAAGCTCCTGAGTCGCGATCATCGTCTGTGCCCAACAGTGACCTGGTTGGTAAGCAGCCCCCTTTGTGAGCTGGATATGTGCTGCTTTTGTCTGAGGAAGACCGTCAATAGCTCTACCTGATTTTTGGTGAACAACTGCTTCCTTGGTCGTACGGTCGTACAGCAGGTCTACAAATCGTTCCAGCCAATTATCTACAGTCTCCGGGGTAGCAGCCAAAGCACAGATTGCTGGTGTGACTTCGTCTTAGGCACTCCACATATCCCATGTATTCCGTTTGCCCATGCCTCCAAAACATGACACCCTGTCACAACCAGTGAAGGCACAAAGCAAGGCCTGAAACATTTCGGGGCTGAGTACATGTGATATGTGCTGATGACTTATTTGTCGGTGGCAATGGTTGCTGCACTAGTCGCCAAGAACGAAAGTAATTCTGCTGTTGTCATCAATGCGGAGAAACTCCTGCCACTTCCCAGGAACTTAGCTGGATTGCTCTACGCGTCGGTGAATACCTTTCCCTCTCCTTGTTCGTGTTTCATCGTTCAAGCTATCTGCGAGATATTCATCCAACACAACATTTAGTCTGCTCACAAGTTTGTGCGATGTGATGTGATGTGATGTGATGTGATGATGTGATGTGATGTGATGTGATGTGATGTGATGTGGTGTGATGTGATGTGATGTGATGTGATGTGATGTGATGTGATGTGCGGAAGGAACATAATCAGAAAATGTCTTTGCAAAACCCGGTCGAAACATGTTGACAATTGCACTTGTACGACAGGAGTGCGGGAATTGTCTTGTACAGGAACGAGATCTTCCAAGCAGCCGACGAGATCAGACTTTGTCCCAGTCCGCAGTTTTCCCATTTGTGATAACGCAGGTGGATACGCCTGGTTTTCATACTGAAAGAACTGATGCAAATCCATTTGCGACGCTACGTATAAGCTGGAGAAAAGAGAGCAGTCATTCTTGAGTGATGACCGCTGTAGTTGTGCTCTTGATTTCTCTCGCACTGGAGGCCGGCTGGACAGTGGTAAGTTATTTCTCTTGATCAGATCTGTAATGAGCTTTGTTTGGTTGACAAGGCGCTCGTTGACGTTGGTGTCATACTGCTCTTGCCCGAGGTATTTGATCTGACGTAACGTGTCAATCACAGCTGAATCTGCAAGATAGAAAGTCATCTGCGCGTATTTACTCTGCTCGTGATTCCGGAAGTCTGTTTTATTTCTCTTCTTGGTTGAGACCTCGAATTCTCCAGTCAGACGTGCTATTTCAGGACCAGACACCGCAGTGCAGCAGGGTTCTCAATCCGACCCACAGCCTCACCATCACCCTTCACAGAGGCATTATTCTGTTAATGAACCTGGTCAATTGCAATACCAGAGAACACGTGTGCTGTTTTATTAATAACAAAATTCACATTTCGAAATTCTGCAAAGACACCAAAATGCCTGTCATTCTGAGAAACCATGCCACGCAGATGGACAGGTATTTATCTGGGATAATTGGTGTGGCCCAAGGCGAAAGACCAAGGAACAATCTTGGTCAGTGCGTCTGTTTAGAGCAGGAAGTCTCCCTCTCTATTGTCGGTGATAGTCTTGTAACCTACACCTTCTGCGTCACATTGTGAAAATATACTTTGACCGATATTATGACAATTACACTCTTCTGTTGGAAATAGCGTGTAGAAGCTGTCATAACTCTACGGATTACCTGCACTACATTCTGAAGATACCTATTTGTGTTATTACTAATACACTCGGCATTTATATCATCCAACAGAACATGCATATTCAAAACGAAGCGCAGTTTGCTGTATGTTGGTCATGTGACATCCTCGCAGCCACATAGTCAGCTGATAAACTTCCTACCGATCTAAAATACCATAATGTCAATATGTGCTACCACATATCTTGATTATTGGAAATAATAGGATAAAATGTAAGGCCATAATTCGTTTTAACGGCCGCCATTTTATAAAATGGTAGGTACGAAGGTGACGAAGGTCAAATGCAAAATATTCACAACGCTGCTATCGGGTGTCCATACACACACACACACATTATATATATATATATATATATATATATATATATATATATATATATATATATATATATATATCTTGACAACAAAATTAGCGAGCTATGTGTCGTAGTTCATGAGATATATGAACATTAGTTTTGGCAGCCGCCATCTTTAAAATGGCGGACGTGAATGTCGGAGAAGGTCAAACTAACATATTTGAAACCATTGATCCAGAAAACCTGTTTTGGTTCCACAATAACAGCTCTACAATTCACAGGTCTTTAAATACGAGGACATAGGTTTTCGAGTTTTTATCATAAAACGCACAATTCGGCTATATTTTGTCATCGACTGGGTTAGATACTTAATCCGTTCTATCTAACCAATCGCAGTTCTCTTGGTAAAACTCCTTCATTGATCTTATATGTTATAGTTTCCCTTCTAGATTGAGAACATCTGCAGAGTTATTTTTGTACATGATCTGCATTTTTAGAAACGATTTTTCCGGGATTCTATACGCGTGTGAAATCAAGAAAAATTTAATTAATATCTAATGAATCAAAGGTTTTAAAAATTCAGTGAAGACAACGGCTGTTTCTCTCTGATCTGACAGTTTCTTATTTCCTCGACGTCTGAAGGCAACAATCTGTGACGATTTAGGTCTGAAGCACTTCTCATTTGGTCGCAGGATCTGTTCTATTTTAGGACATAAAAGAGTTGATTGTAGACTGTCGTTGCAGCAGTCTGTATTTGATTCAGTCCGCAGTATTATTAGGACACATCAGGTCTCCTGTCGCCGGCATTGGCGTGGACTGTGGAGCCCAGTTGGTTAGGACCTTGGGTTCTCCGTGGAGAGAATCCACATTCGCGTCCCGTGATTCCTATTTTGTCTACTCTACGATGCTCTAGTTTTAACAAAAATATAAGTATATTTAATTATATCATATCTTGCGTAGAAATGAAATAGTATATTTTTGGTACGGTATATTCTATAGATTGTTATATAATTTGCTAAGGGGTTTCATGCACGGGTAGTCTTCGCACATTATTTTGACAGCGTGCCTCGATGGGAGTCCTGTGTTAAGCGTGCACCAGGTTACGTCAGATCTTAGTTACGTTTACTGTTTTACTTTACATGAGATCCCCCGTTTTCTTGGTCAATACAAATGCCATCTAGTTTAGTCTTCTATGTGCAACGTTCGACACCTGTGCAGTTTCCAAATTTGTCTAGTTGGCGGAAATTCAAACACGTGTAAGTTCCAAAGTAAATAGCTCGAATTAATTAAAGGTTAGCCCCCTCGGTGTGTTTTAATATGCCTCCACCAATGTGTGGCTAAGACGTCAGTGGTCGAGTGAAGCGATTTGACAGTGGATGAATCGAGTGGACCTGTGAGGGATATGCAACCCCTTACAAAAAATAGCATTCAAATACCATTCGTTTTTAAATGGTTTTGAATGGTCCTAGGGGGATTATGGCCAAGGGTATTTGAATGATATCTGAATGGTTTTTGGAATGATATTTTGAATGGTATTTTGGATTCTTTGTACCGTTCAGTGGTATTGAATGGTATTTTAAATTACCGTTGAGAGTACCACTGAGTCCTGCTGAAATAACATTGATACTGAATGATATTCAATGGTAACCAGTGGTATTCGTTAGCCTAATGATAGAACTTACACAATAAATTATAGGAATTCATATAGCGCCCTTATCCACTTAACATAAAATGCTCTCGGGCGCTTTACATATTAATTGGCATTATATATATATATATATATATATATATATATATATATATATATATATATATATATATATATATATATTTTATTATAATGTCATATAAAAAAAAACGCCCGAGAGCAAATATAGCCGAATATATATATATATATATTCGAGCACATGAACAGTGACATACCGAGGTGGCTACAGATGCCGAGTATGATGAGCTATTCGGGCCTCTGTACCCGTTGACTGTCCGGCTCCTTGTCACGGAGGTCGTCCATGCTCACGGCCTCCATGCGGGCGATCTGCTCCGGAGTGCGATGGCGAATGAACAGCGGCTTGTTCCTCCACTTAACCACCAGGTTCGTACCTTCGGGGATGGAGTCCAGCTTAATCTCCATCCTCGCCAGAGCTAATACGTCCGCTGCGGTAGTCATGCACGATACGTACTGTAGTACGTGATTCATGATGCCGTAATTAGCAGGAACCAGCCCGGCTGCGTGTGAAGACAAAGACAGCAACATGACGGAATATTAAAACACTAACTGACATGCATTGGGTCGTCGGTAAAATACATTAGGCTATCGTTTTCTTTTTCAGGTAGTGCTTAGTAACGCTAGCGAGCTACACGTCAATCCGATAACTTCCTACATGGCTACTTCAAATCTTCAAGAAGATACTGCTAAACAGTGATATTTCACTCTCCTGCAATATGTAACGTCATTGTGTGCTAAAGTAAAATATAAGTGAATAAGATAAATATGACAAATAGATTAATACAATTAAGTGTACATTAAGTGACACTGTTCTGCAATTTGTTACGTCATTGTGGGCTAAAATGATAAGTAAGTTAATAAAAATAAATATTACAAATAAATGAATTGTACATTGCATTTCACTGTCATGTTGCGTGTTACGTCACTGTGGGATAAATAATAAATAAGTTCATAAACAATAGAAAAATTTATTAATTGTGCATTAAATTTCATTTTCCTGCAATTTAAGAGATATGTCACTGTGGCTTAACATAATAAGTAAGTTATTAAAATATATAAATAAATTCACCGGCTGTAATTTCAATGATCGTATTAAACCCCGTTGTTGTGAACAAATCCCACAATTAACAACAAAATAATTGTGTTTACTGCTAAACATAGTCTAAGAATTAGGTGTAATTAAAGTTTCGTCTTTCATGTTGACACAACGAAAGAGAACCTGAGAGAACAACAGCATACACACGAGATCGCCAAACCTGCCAGCACCACGTAGGTGAACAACTTCCTTTTGTCCGCGCTCTCGCTGGCTGGCTTGTCGGGGAAATTTGTACTGTCCCGTCGCTCTTCTATGAATGACTTGTGGGGGAACGGTAGGTCATTGTGTGGCTTGCTGTAGAAACCTGAAAACAGTACATACGTGTTACGGTGATTAGAGTACATCCTTGTCTTGTAAAATACAATTAAGGTTTGCTACATTTTTGTTTTACAAACCATTCTTTCGTGCTGATTTACAGTTGTGCTGCGCCACAGAAGACAGCTACAGACCACAGGGCGTAGTTTCGTGTTACACCGAGAACTGTGTTTACTGGGAACAGGTTTGACTAAGTCCAGTACAACCTCTAGCGCCGCCACGAACACAGCAGGCGTGTTGGTGTGACTAAGTTCCATGATTAGTGATTTACTTCTCATCCCTCTCCCTCCCCATTACCTTCTTCTAAAACTCTCTCTTTCTCCCCCCCCTCCCTCCCTCCCTCCCTCTCTCTCTCTCCCCTCCCTCCCATCCTCTCTCTCTCTCATCCCTATCTCTCCCTCCCTCTCTCTCTCCCTCCCTCTGTCCCTCCCTCTCTCTCCCTCCCTCCCTCCCTCCCTCTCTCTCTCTCTCCCTCCCTCCCTCCCTCCCTCCCTCTCCTCTCTCTCTCTCTCTCCTCCATCCCTCACTCCCTCTCTCTCTCTCTCTCCCTCTCTCCCTCCCTCCTCCCTCCCTCTCTCTCTCTCTCTCTCTCTCCTCCCTCCCTCTCTCTCTTTCTACCTCCCTCTCTCTCCCTCACTCCCTCTCTCTCCCTCCCTCCCCCCCTCCCTCCCTCCTCCCTCCCTCCCTCCTCTCCTCCCTCCCTCCTTCCCTCTCTCTCTCTCTCTCTCCTCCTCTCCCTCCCTCCCTCCCTCCCTCCCTCCCTCCTCTTTCCCTCCCTCCGCCCCACCCTTAATCACCGCCACGAGCCCAGTATGCGTGTTATTCAAACTAAGTTCCTTAATTAGTGATTTACTTCTCCCTCCTTCCACCCTCTCTCACATACACACTTTCCATCCACCTCTGTCTGTTTCGCTCGCTCGCTCGCTCCTCTCACTCACTCACTCACTCACTCACTCACTCACTCACTCTCTCTCTCTCTCTCTCTCTCTCTCTATATATATATATATATATATATATATATATATATATATATATATATATATATATATATATATATATCCCTCCCCTCTCTCTTTCTGTAGTTCTAGCTCTATATCTAGCTTCAGCCCTGTGTAACGTATTTTCTGTTTTAATCGACACCTAACGATTTTCCCAGATTCACCATACAATTACGTTACGCTGACCCGTATAGCCCCTTCCGTTAGGCGTGACGTGACTTATATACTATAATATGGATCGTTCCCAAGCTGCCATGTAAAATCTGTATATGATTGAATTGTATTTACAATAACTGTCTGGGCCTATATAAAATTACTACGGATGGTAAGTAAAATTAATTAAGATCGTCTAAGCTTACGATTTCCCACAGAGGCCGTTGCACACACATCCGTGATGCCGCTCTCCAGTAAATGGTGATGACGTACTTGGTTTGCAAAATACATTTGTTTCAGAATCTTCCTGTTTTGTTTAAATGTTGCTGAGAGTGGCCCCAGGTCTGAATGGAGACCGGTTGTTGACAAGCGACTGCATATTTTTGCCGCACTCAACATTGTCTGGGGTAGGCAGTGACAACAGCAAACACACTGTGTTCGTTGGATGTTAGTTCGAACTGTTGTCCGCCATACACCGTGACACGCGCGCTGGGTTTTCCGCGCTTGATGTGAAACAGTTACGTCATCTCGCGTTCAAACAAGCTTACGTCAGACGCCATCACGGAAGTTCTTCATGATCTTCTTTTAATAATAATAATAAGAAGAAGAAGATAAAAGAAGTTAACTTCTATTGACCGCTTAGAAACCAAGCTCAGAGGCGCATCAATACAAACGGGTTAACCGACCTCAGAATCAATAAACACTTCCAGTTGTCACCAGATTGATAGATCTATACGCCAGGGAGCTATGGCGGATAAGCAAGGTTAGACCCTACAAAAGCATGCGGCGGGACTTAGCAATATGTTCAACTGATCTAACACTGGAAGAAAGTACATTCCAAAAAGTAGGAGCAGCTACAGAAAAAGTCCAAATCCCAATATTAGTATTGCCTTTATGGACAAGGGGTAAATCAGAACTAGATGATCGATGCTGGATATTTTTTTACAGGAGTGATAATATGATAATAACACGTTCCATAAATCTGAGAAATATATTCTCTTGCATTGCATCGCATTATCATCAAAAATACTTCTAAATTCCGGGTTGAAACTGCAGGCACAACATACTGACTAAGTAGGAGTGTATGGAAAGCATTCTTGATGTTTCACGTTGCCTCTGTGTGCCAATGATAAGAAACTATCATTTATCTGTATTTAACTTTATCGTTAAAGCGAAGGTGCTAGCGTCTAAGTTATATTTATTCATTTAATAGTGCGTTCTTTATAAATACAATATGCATGTTGAAGTTTTACTACCTGCAAATATGTTTTTAGTTATTTGATTAAGCTCGGAACAATGTTCAAAGTTTGAAGGATTCCGCCTGAAACACGTTCAAATGGAAGTATTTAAAAGGTGAATTGTTATACTAATCTACTAAATTATGCGTTTGTATGTCACGGTCGATATCGTTATTGTCAAGTAACAAGCTATTGTGTCATGGGGGTCTATGACTTAGCAGCATGTATTGCTGACATTCCCCCTCTGACACAGCAGCACGTATTACTGACATTCCCCTCTGACACAGCAGCGTGTATTTCTGACATTCCCCCTCCTGGTAATGCTTTCCACCACTTTCCAGTCGGACGAAGTGGTGGTGGGGTTGGTTTTCTTATTTCAAAACTGTTCAAAGTAAACCTGCACACAGCCCTGTCTAGTCCAGCTTTGAGTGTATATGTGTTGACATCTCCACTTCGTACTTCTCTGGATATGTTATTTTTATTTATCGCCTCCAGGTCATCTAGTTAATTCTTCGACGAATTCCAGGATCTTTGGGCAAATATGGCAACCATCCACTCAGATTTTTTAATTGTTTATTATTTTGATCTTCATTTGGATACACAGTCTGCAACGACTACCACGTTTAATGATATCCTAGCTTCGTTTGACACAAAATAACATGTTACCTTCCCAACACAAATATGGCCATTGGCTCGACCTCTTGATAACTCGCTCGTCCTGCAAAAACATTCAAACACCCATAATTTCAGATGGTTTATTGGACCATAACACAATAATAGCTGATCTTAAAGTTCCTATAACCTCAGCCGTGTCCAAACACAACGTGTTTTACAGAGCCATTCACGGTACACTGTATCAACATCGCCGCATTAATGACTGATATTTTCACATCTGACTTGTCACACATCCTAAAGAAAATGCGTCAGACTTATACGAACAGTAGGCCTAGCGTCAAATACCTAAGACATTGCTTGATAAACATGCATCCATTAAATCTAAATCTGTGTAACAAAAGCTGCCAGCTCCTTGGATGACCCCGGAAAGCATACAATCTAAAAGGCGCTGTGGGCCTGTGGCTATCTGGAACGTGTTTGGCATAAATCATGTTCATCCCTGGACAAGTCACGCTATTCACGACAATGTCATCAATGTACCCGAGAAATGGCTGTTGTCGCTATAATTGTATATTTGCCTATACTTGATAGGTCATACTAACCCTAACCCAAATGATAATAATTCATTATTCCCAGGAGTATTTATGTTTTACAAATATTTCGTTTTAGACACACTTTGAGAAGCCAAAATAGTGCTCCGGTTTGTGTCAGCCGCAAGTGCAGCGGCCACGTGTTACTGCGCTGTGCAGTTAGAATGAGCACTTAACGCACAGTTTGTTTTTGCCAATAGTATCGTCTTTCATGGACGGGATGGGATGATGTTAAATGATTGAGTTTACGAAATGAAATATCAAATGTTGGCAAAGATACAGGTATAGCGGTAAAATTGAGGTTGGACCGTGTTCGACACTTGAGTGCCCAAATTTCTTTACCAAAGGGTAGGATTAGGAACGGAAATCCTACATATGTCACTATATTCATCAGGCAGCCGATTCATCAGACAGCCAGTTGTTGGTCCTCTGTTCCCTACCCTCCAAATGTTCTGGGATTGGGGGACATGGCGCGCCACTGAGCTCGATTTTCGAGGATATTGGCGCATAAGAGGTCATCATAATTATTATTTATATAGCCTAAATTGCACAGAGACACACTCACTCACTCACCACGCACGCACGACGCGCCGCACCACGCACACACACACACACACACACACACACACACACACAAAGAGCGAGAGAGAGAATGAGAGAGCGAGAAAGAGAGCGGGAGAGCGAGCGAGAGAGAGGGGTTGAGAAGGAGACAGAGACAGAGAGAGGGGGGCAGAGGGAGAGAGGGAGAGAGAAATTGCACCAGTTGTGTAGTTTTCTATAGTATTGCAATTTGCACCAATGCTAAATATGCATATTACAATTTACCCATTAGGCCGGTATAACTTACCCCTTTTCGCGGTAAATTGTAACACTTTAGGAACATCATAACTCATTATACTACAAACGTGTAATAGGCCGGACAATTCAGTATGCCCTAATTATCTGCTGGAGATATGTGGGGACCTATTGGCATGAAAAAAGTTTCGATCTACCCGCAATCTTGAAATATATTGTTTTTGTTACAACTAGCACCAGTCTCCCAGCCCCCATCGTGAAAATCGAACAGGTTCCTTTGTCGAATGACACGATCCGTGCGCACATATTATGATATATCAAATGTTATAAAGCAGCAAATGAATGGAGCCATAAAGACGAATGGACAAGTTACTCTTTAAATACATTTATTCAAATGAGCGGACGAGTTGTCTCCAATTGGCTGAATTCACCGTTCTTAGCGACGGTATGTCCTGACCATGGCATTTGTCCACTACCGAGGAAATATGGAAGAAACGTTCTGTGCTGGCCGCTGTTTATCACTACAAATGGAGAAGACCTTTTCAAGAAAGGTCATTCCTTCATCAAGGGTGGTGGATTGATGTGGTGTCAGTGTTCCAATTGGGGGCCATATGATAGTGCACCAGAGATGTCAATAACATGTCAAGACTTCAATGATCGCGTGAAGGAAGCAGGGCATCGTAGTTTTCGAATCTTCAAACAGATGCGCTCCAATTTCATAACTTTTGTATAATATAATTACTATAATTTGTATATGTGTAAGAAAACGGTAGAGGCGTCATACTCAACATGCAAAATGTCTTTATTAACACGATTCCAGTTTAACTATTGGCAAACGTTTTAATAAAAACGCTTAACATATTTGAAAAAAATCACTGATTTAATTACATATGTCAGCGTTGCTTAGACTTAGGAGTTCCGCAACAGTTGATGCCCTGGTCTTTCGTATGTTTCTTTGTGACCCAGACAATACCCAATGTGAACAGAATTGGTGAGAGAAGCCTTTCCTAGATGGTTATTGATATATAATTATAAAATAAGTTATTACATACGAGAGATTATAGATCGGTCAATTTGAGGCGGCGCTCCTAAATGATAACCCAGGCTGTCATGATTTCCGTGTGTGAAAGCATGGGCTATGCAAATGGCGACACACTTGGAGGCAATGATATGTATGTGTGTGAGAGATACTGATTGATAGTGAGAGAGAGAGAGGGAGGGAGAGAGGGAAAGAGAGAGAGAGGGAGAGATAGAGAGAGAGAGAGCTAATGTTTGTGGGTTGTGTGGGAGGAGATTGTGGGTGCACTGCAGTACGACAGCACGGTGCAGCTAACACAAAGGGAAACTGTTCTCGGAAACAACCAATATGTATGAACGTTGTATATTATTCAGGTCTTCTTTACCACAGAAACGTTGTTCGAGGCGCCTGAACTGACAATGAATTTAGTGTGAACAGGATTAGTGTGGGTTGACCAGTAGAGAGGAGCTGAACAATCTGGATGGCAGTCAGATTAGTTTTCATTGTAGAATGATTATCATTACCACAAACGAGCATTAAAATGAAAGGGTACAAGGTCGGATATACTACATGGACAAAAGTAGACGGAAGCCGGAATAAAAACACAGAAATATCAACAAAACAATTTAGTTGAAAGTCTTGAGGACGTGCAAAACACCAGAATGCATGCGCAGCCTCGAGGTGATGATACAAAATGTTCAGTGGTTTATCTAATCCTGTTAGGCGCATGAACATGTAATGTTTCATCATTTCCACGTTCGCCAATGATTTTTATCTCTCCTAAAAGTAATAAACCAGAGACAACAATACAATTCAAGGTCCAATATATTCTTTATGCACCTTACAGTCCTTAATTACAACACACATCATTGATTTTAATATCCATGATTGTAGTTATGTATACATAAACAGACGCACAAATCAACAATTGCAATCTTTGGACACAATTCCCTGCAAGTTGTATTATCAAGTGTCCTATCATAGTCAATGTCCTGGGTCAACATGTCACCAACGCCTCACTTCACGGTGTACACGATACTCGCACATCTAAGTGCAAATTAATTGTAATTGTTCTTCTGTGACGCGAAAACCCACACGGCTAATTCGAAATGTGGTTAACCGACAGTAATGGTGGTCTCAGATGTGAAGATGTAGGGGGGGATCTCTAGGTTGGTTGGTGCTGGTCCCTTCCGGATGCGTCCGGACGCGTCGTAGTGGGAGCCGTGGCAGGGACAGTAGTAGCCGCCGTACTCGCCAGCGTTGGCAATGGGCACGCAACCTGAAACACAGCTCATGTCTGTCAAACAAAATGCAGCATTTGCATGTTCCAAACAGAAATGTTTTCCCAATGTTTTGCAACAGGACAGTTACAAAATGGTCAAAGTGTGATTGTGTAATTTTGCAAAATTCAATAATGTTGTTAAGCATTACGTGGATGGTTTTATTGTCAGGCAAGGAAATATATTAAATATATACATACATATGTATGTATATATATATATGTATGTATATATATATATATATATATATATATATATATATATTAGTAATATGCACTACCATTACAGTTCTTAGTGAAACATACATTATTGCAAATTGATGCTAAAAACCATTTTTTATCGTAAAAGTAGCAAGTTTCACATTGAGTACTGTTTTTTTTGGTGGGTGAACCAACACTAAGCACAAAATATATTTTGGACTTTGCTGACTACTATAAGAGTATCCCTAAGACTTAGCAATCAAACTATGTAAACAATTTTCTACAAGAGGCAGCACAAACACCCTGAATAGAGTCCTCTCACGGTAACAATATCTACAACACTAAATAGCCAGCTGAATGGATGAAAACACAGATCATGAACATATTTCAACAATCAATATTATGTTACTCGACCAGTTTCTGCACTACAACACTCATTGTTGTACAGCACATGACGGCATCATGTACGGGGTAGTCCTTTAGACCAGAAGCAATCAATAATGCACGTTTCACCATTCCCGTGAGGAAAAAATGAAATGACATAATCAACTGCAATGTCATCTACATTATTAATGAATTCAAACCAAAAGGGTTTAGATTTTCAAAAAAATCACACACTTGCTCCAACAGCTAAATGATCAGCTCACCTAAATGTGTGCAGATGCCAAGCACGACGAGCCACTCAGCCTTCTGGACACGCTGACTGTCTGTCTCCTGGTCACGCAGATCCGACAGTGGGACGGCTTCCTCACGGGCGATCTCCTCCGCGGGGCGATGGCGGATGAACAGGGGCTTGTTCCTCCACTTGAAGGTGACGTTCTTGCCCTCTGCGATATCGGCCAGATTCACTTCGATCTTTGCCAAGGCAAGAACGTCAGCAGAGGCACTCATGCTTGACACAAACTCAACCACCATGGCCTTGGCACCGTATGTTGCTGGCACGCAGCTGGCTGCAGCCGGAAGAAAACATCAACTTTATAACACATAACAACTAAAAGATTCTTTACAGTTTAGCTTGGCATATATTATGGAAAAGTTCATATGTGTTCAGTTATATTTGTACTGGAATTTTTAATGCTGGGTATCTACAATTACTGGTCTGAAAAGACAAACATTACTTTTGTGTGTGAGATATAAATTAAAGGGATTCTTTTTAAGCTTGTAATTATGAAATTTTGAAATATCAACAAAACAGTTAATTTATTATGTATGTTCTTGAAAATGTAAAAATATATATATATACCTGCAAGCATCATGTAGGTGAATGCTTTACGTGCTTCACTATTCTGTGCGGACCCTTTGACAGCTTTCGTGCCATCTCGCCTGTATGCACTGAAGTCGGGAACCTGCAGATCAGTGTGTGCGAAACGAACCTGGTTGAAATCTGAAACGACAATTATTACAGGTGACTATCATTATAAAATAATGAACAGAATGATAAATGCCAGGTGGACATGGTTAAGAATGAAATACATGATTACAAACACAAAGCAGCTGTACGGGTTCAGATATGTCACATGCTACATTTAATTCCTTATGGGGTCATTTAATGGGTAATAAATATGGCAATTGTTTGGGTGTATGCATCTATAAGTATTAACAAAACCTAACCATATGCACTTAACACACTTGCACTTGTACACTTAAAACTTTTATGCCAATAGTAAACTAGATAAATATGTTCGAAGTCATATAATTCAAGTCACAAGGGCAGCACACAAATTGGTCAAGCTACTTGCCATGAGTAAGATTTTACCCTCCAGGATATCTTACATTTGATAAGAAACTTCCATTTAGACATTCTGAGTTAACCACTGGCACGAAAATATAATTGTAGTAGCAAATGGTTAGTTTGCATTAAATCCTCCGATGGTGTTATAGCAAAAGTGGTCTTTTGTTTCGTTTTAAATTAAATCAAATGTTGGAACATTTCATATGTTAAATAAAGCATTCATAACAAGGAAATTCTGATTAATTACATTTTCATTCAAGTCTATGATATGTACAATTATTATCTATAACATAGTATTTTATTTTGTGCTTTCCTTAATATAAAACTGTTAGAAGGATTAAATGTGTATCATTAAAATAACCAAACAATGCAATTGTTACAACTTACAACTAAAACATGTAATGAAAATATGATCTGAAACATCCATGGTAATCATTTCACAAACAAATAAATCAACATTTTGGAACTATGTAACCAAGTGAATTAACTACACCAAATAACAGTAAATTGTGAATTAACATCATGTTAAGGAAACAGATTAAACAATGTTATAGTATAGGTTAGTAATTGACTATTTAATGGTGCTTTCCTTCATCTTCAGCTTGTGAAAATATATCACTGCAATACAAATGTACAATTTAGCAAACAGTTTTCAACTTTTAAATCTAAGAATAAGACTCACCATCATCACAGAATAACTACTCCCTGTGGGTACTTAAAATATTAACAATGTTTACTAGAAATATTGGTGAACAAATTACATTCAGTTGAATACACAATTTACAAGCAATTTCAGGAATGTTAGCCAAAATAAATGAAATAATTATTTTGTTGATATAATGGTTATAAAACACCAGAAGTTCATTTTAATCTTGATGTATACTGTACAAGAAATTGTCAGACTGATGTTTCATATAATTTGGCTAGATTATACTTTTAGCATTCAGGTAAACATTGTTCAGACATGCGGTATATATTATAGAATGTATTACTGTTTTTGATAAAAGTAGCAAAGCTGAAAGTAGTGTATTTTAAAAGATTATCATGATTAAACATTTCATATAGTTGATTTGAGCTGATTGGGTTAAAGTAAACTTTTCTTAAATTTAATAGAAATATAAGTGGTGGATTTTGGAAAATATGTCATATTTTGACTGTCTAATAAAGCACTCAATCAAACAATCCACTTGACCAATAAGCCAGGGCACTAACCAGGACATTATTTTACTATTATTAACTGGCAAGGTCCATATTCAGACATTAATGCCATGGCAGCTTTGGAGAATGGGATCCCAGCCCCAGCTCAGCTTCGACAGAGTTTGTATTTTATTTCATGAATGGTATGAGTGGTTTATAAATGGAATGCCCCAGTGCTTGAATGCACGAAACCTAGTCGTAACCTAGTTTGGTCGGAATGCACCAGTGATTTTACTATTGTCAAACCTGCGTATATAATACAAATAATTATACAATAGTAAATGTTAAACATTATATTTTAAAAGCATAATTACTATAGAATAATATATCTTATGTTTTGTTGACTTTTTGTACATTCTTGGAGTAACATGTTTTATCTTCATGTATGACTGTATTACATAACCCGTCATGAAGTGGTGATTACATCGTCCTTTGAGGTGTAGAAGTCATCTAGTAAGTTAGTAACCGCCTAAAAAGCATCCATCTCATGCATGTTATTATATTAACTGTGTTACTGGTATATTTTATAATAGATAAATAGTGAGTTTATAACAGCTAAATAGTGATATTCTGACAACTAAAAACAGTTATCGCAAAAGACAAAGTGGGACACTGCGACCACAAGTGGAGCATTGTGAGCACCCTGTGGATGCACTGCAAATAAATGGTTGATGCATTGCGACTGGTGCTTTCAAACAGAGTCAGAGGCAGGGCCTGGGCCCTGGCAGAGGTGCATTCATGGTACGGTATATCAATTTTATTAGTTGATCACCACTCTTCTCTTGATATTCTGACAAGATGATACCATCGGGATTTGGTATGTTATGTACATTTTTCAATGTTTCTCCGAAACAACGCATCGGTTTCCAAACCGTTAGTTGTAAGATTAAACTACCTGTGACTGTCATAAATGCTGTTGCTATCACTGTATCAGTGTATGTGACTGGTTTCCCAAATACTACGGATTATCGCCATGGGCGAAAATACATTGTATAACCATATAACAGTGCATGTTGTCGAGTCCCTATAACTCCAAATGCAATTCAGTCGATTGGTCATCGGTCTGTCAAATTTACTTTCAAACACAACTAGAATTTGTATACATACTTGATACGACCGTAGACCTGGCTGCGACGTTCATGCACCCCCCTTGTGGCAACAAGGCAAACAGGGCATCGGACGTTTTTCCTTCGGCCGGGGTCTGTACAAAAACCTGTTGACCTTTCTGCACAAAGGCAGGTATCAGTGGTTTCAGCTTTGATGCGACCACTTGATTTGTGGCCGACAACGCTGGCGTAAGAGCCGAAGTTGATCGTACGGCAAAACTCAACATTTTTCCTGCCGTGATCACAACACCACCGAACGACGGAATACGTAACGCAGAGGACACCGGGGAGGTCGAGGCTGGTAGGTGTCAAGCAAAATAATTTCCGCTCGCAAGAATCTTGTAATCGAAACGTAACACGTCTACCTAACATTTAATTACTTATTTAATTAATATCAATAGTTATCTATATATGCCGTTGTTACTTTATGTTAATTCAAGTTGAATGTCAAGTAAAATCATATTAGTCTATGTAATTGATAAATGGTAATCTGGTAAACCCGAACTTCAAAAAAATTAAGTTTAATTTATATTGGCCTTTGCTTAAGGTTAAGCTGAGGCCAATAGAAATTTTTTTTATTACGATAGATAAAATTTACTGGTATATTTTAGGTACACTTTCTGGCTTACGTTTATGCATACCATGTATAACACTGACATTGTTGTTTGGTGCACCCGAAATCTCAGGCTCAGCTTGCATGGGCCATGGCCATGCATGCATTTGCAGTCCCGGTTGAATTTTAAGTTATTAAAATGTTACTTATGTTACCAGCGTCCAAAATAGTGCCGAGCAGATATACTACCAAATGTTTAGTCAGAATGAGCCACTTATCTCAACAAAATAAATAGTTATTATTTGTTTTTGGAAATGTCATTGATGACTGGAATGGAATTCTCTCCCCCCAAACACTCTCAAGTAAATCACTAAAATCATTTCAAAATAGTTCAATCCAACATTTTAACAATTAAGTCAGATGAGCCACCATGCGCACTGACGTGATGTGTCCCTTGGACATTTTGCCAGTTAAGATACAGATACAGACTGCTAAAAATGTTAGCGCCTAGATGGATTACCCGCCTAGAGCAGTGTACAAGTACGCATACATTGATGACGTCAGTCAGCGCCTCGCCCGCAAACCCATGCGAAACTGGTCGATGCCAACGTGTAAACAATTCCGAGGCCTAGTCAAGTAGCTCGGTGTAAGTAACATTAATTTATCGTCAGTTGTAACTCCAAAACCATATACACGAGTGTTTCCGTTTAATGTATCTTCTTTAACAAAATGGATACGGCCGACGATATTGATGATTTGTTAAATGAAGTTGAAAGCAAATTCTTGACATCCGGTGGTAAACAACCAACGCAACAACCATCACACTCACAGCGGCTGTCAAACACGTCTAAGAGCAAACGGACTGAACGGTAAGCCATAAATCAGTTGCAATGAAATGTCAAAAATATAACGGTTTGTGTAGTTACCCATTAATTGTTACGGAATACAATATACAAGTTAAGACGACAGGTACGTCGTACAGTAATAATCAACATTCTACAGTACTCGTCAATATACTAACTAAGTCTGATGTCTAATCTGGTTGCCTGCCTATATTTCCTATAATATATCTGGCGTACTAAAATATATATGATGTATTGTAGTAATAATTTTATATACTAATATTGTAGACACCACTGCATTGTTTACATCATACAGCAACATAATACGATAGCCACTGGGCATGTATCATATATATATATATATATATATATATATATATATATATATATATATATATATACATATACATATATATAATTGTATGTGTGTCTGTGTGTGTACACACACAAACACATATATAGTGTATGCATTATAGTGTTACCTGTGACTTTAAATTGCAATAACTATACAGTTCCTATACTTACTTACTATAAATTATTTGTAACATAGTACATTCAAAAGAATTTGTTTTCACAAGTCAGATGTACACATTAATACAAAATGAAGAAACAATACATTTATGTGAGTGAAAAATTACAGATGAGATCATAGTATGTCATATGTGTAACTATAGAAGTATTTGAATAGAAACATAATGGATAGTGTGGAATAAACATGACATGCTGTGTACACTCACTCATCAATCAATATACAAATATTACATATAGATTGCATGATATCTACACATTGTTTTATGGTTAGTATTCATATATTAACATCATGTTGTCATTTATGAGTCATGTTACTTTTTTGCAGCGGAATCACCAGTCATAACGATTTAGAAGAAACTATTAAGGAGATATTGGAAGATTCGGATAAGGTATAGTAGTTTTTTGTTTGCATATAACAATCTGGTTTATTCCTCATCACAACCGTGTTATATTCCACAGAACAGAATATCATAATCAATTTATTTGATCAGCCTTCACATTTAGCACTTAAAACTGTGAATTTTAATTATATCACTGCATTAATATGCCCAGTCTTGCAGGAATAAATGATAAATACACATGCATCTTGCTACATGACATTGACAGTTTAACTGAAAGGTACTGCAGTTTTCCATTGGACAACTAGAGGTAACCAATAATATGTATGTTTGTGATCACGTGATGCCTATGATTCTATGAATTATAGTACAGTTTAATAATAATAATGACTTCTTATGCGCCAATATCCTCAAAGTTCGAGCTCAGTGCACGAGTCATATTCCTGGTATAACACATCGGCACCACTATGAAATACTTGATAACAATAACTTGATTAGTAAATGTACCAGTATTTGTATAATTTAATAACAATTCACAAACTGTTTGCTTATATAGATCCATCTATAGAGATAAATACTGTTATAATCAACAATATTTCACTACTTAATGCATTTCTCAGATTATTAATCTATATATGCATATACATATACAGCTGTATATTATTTTTTTGGATGGTGACAGGCTGTGTAGCCTATACCCTTAATCTATAATGGGACTATCCCAACTACCATTAGAGTATATTAGGACCACGCCCACCTAACCCCCAGGGTAGTTAGTGAGTAACTGAGATATTAACAGAACAACCGTATTACATCTACTGTAGCCCACAGTATCATATAAATATATAGCATGGAGTTATCATACATATACAAAGTAGGGAAAATATCACACTGACCAGCCATTGTTAATAATCAACAAAGTGTCATAAACAATGTAAAATAAAATTTAACATGTAATGCATGTTGAAAATGGCAATAAAGCTTTATTATTATTATAAACATGTTTCTGTACATGTTCCAGGGCACACCGCACAGGGACACACAGCTCCGCCACAGCAGTGAGCCAAACTGTACAGATCGCACCAAGGCATCAAATCTTGCAGAATTACATCATAAGTAAGAACAGAGTTGTCTGCAATATATGTGTATTCACATAAAATTATGTACAATTGAGAAGCTTGTGAAATATCAAGACAAAGCATACTTTGTCTAAATGCGTTCCTATCCAGCACTTACAGATTCATTTAGAACTAATGGCATTGTATAAGCCATTTACTTAGGTATTGAACTTATCAGTTCAAGTTATTTCAATAGGGATTATATCATAGAAAGTTTGCTGGAAAGTAAATGACCTGCTGTGGAATTGTTGCTAACATTTGTAATTGCTTTGTACTGTTATTAATTTGTGCCCCTTTCTCCGCATATCCCTGTAATATTTAATATAACATTACAATTTCAATAACATTTATTTAAATAACTGAAGACCAATTCAGTCATTGGTAATTTGTTGTTATATTATGGTACAATATACACTTTAAATGTTAGTGTGCTGTTGTCATGCTGCTAACAATGTGGCATTTAAATATATGTATTTACTTCAGATGCCATCCTGTATACTTAGGAGGAAGCCGTGATGCTAAAGGTTTAGGAACTACTATCAATAAACGGTGAGTAACAACTGCGAAACTCTATCTTGCAAGTATTAATAATAAAAATAATAGACTTCTTTTGTGCCAATATCTTCTTGGTTCATATCAACCGATTTTCAGAGCTGGATAAAACAAAATAATTATGAGTGTATTCATTTCAGAAAAAAAAAATTGACTGGGACAAATGAAGTGAGCCAATGATGATCAGATAGATGATTTCAGCCTTTCTTGCAGCTCACTCGATCAGTAAAATCTATGCACCATCTTCTACGGCATATATAATCTGAAGAGAAAATGCGGCATTCCTGCAAATTGAACATGGCATCTTTTGGTGCATTGGAAAGACATTTTTGATCTCACTGTATTCATTTGCAGAGTCTGTGATAAACTACGGTGTACAAACTGCGACTTCTATGTAGCTGCTTTTGACGACTACAAGTGGCACCCGAGTACAGACTACCTCTTCCTCAGGAATAACATGCCGGACTTTGACAAGCTTCGTTCCAAGCTTGTCTCCAAGAGAGGTGAGATACCTTACCGACATATCTTCTTCAGGCCTTGGGATCCCTAAAGCAGCCGTTTTATTCATGGCTACCTTTTGGCATCACTTCAAGTTGTCCATGCCAGCTAGTAATGTTCTTTCTCCACAGTAGCTCTCCATTTTGTTTTTGGGTGCCCTACATATATGTCTCTCTGTGTATCCATGTCAGTGTTGTCAAGTAGTGGTTATTGTTGTCTTCCTAACAGAGATGGAGTGAGTACAATACAAATGTACTCGAGTATGAGTACGATTACTTTGAACATGCATGAGTACGAGTACTCAGAAAACAAATGTACTCGAGTACGAGTACGATTACTTTTACAATATACTCGAGTACGAGTACGATTACTTTAGAATATAAGCATGATTACTTTCATGATTACTTTCATGAATATCCTGTTTCTAACATAAAGGCGACTTTCATGGAATCCCTAGGTGTCATTCTTGTTCTGTTGTTGTGTCACTAATGTTCTAACTGATTACTGCTATCCACTATCTAGGTGTTATTGTTATTAATAATTAGACGACTTTCTCAGGTATTGGATGAATCATTTAATGCTGGATTAATAATATAATTTATGGTTTCTGAATCAAATACAAATAGGAGGCATTTAAAATTTTCAAATACACATGATCAAATACATTACAATAACAACACTTCAAAACCAGGGGGGCATATTCAAAAGAGTAGTATATCAGATGGGTCCAGACATGGGGTCAAATACATTTGTATTTGAAAGTATTTAAATACTTTTTTAAAATATTTGTATTTGATGTTTAGGAATTAAAAGTATTTGTATTTAAATACTTTCCTAAAGTATTTGACTTGTTCAAATATTTTTTTGAAATACATTGTCAGTATCAACATTTCTTTTTCACTGTCACATGTAATGCCTGCCAAACTGATTACCTTAACTGCAACTTCACCCAACAGTGCTAATTACTGATGAAGACACTTAACAGCAGGCTTCCCCCATGGCCCTGCAGTGACCACAACTTGTGTTTGCTCAGAGCCAGAGGATGGACCTAACAGTGACCATAGGTCAATATCCCCTTTTGTTCTTTAGTCAGGGTTCAATTTGGCACCAGGTTATTCTAGTTTCCTGGCTGACTTTGAAGTTGAGCCTTCCTCACAACATCCTAGCAATGATTAGTAGTGTCTCTTCTGAGGGCAACATAGGCGTTATATCATTATGGACCTCCTGGCTTAACATACAAACAATATATTTTGGCCTTTCCCTCTTTCAGTCAGTTGTCACTGTGATGCAGTTAGCAATAACAATACTCCCTAGCACTGGTCTGCCTGTCATCATATGAGCAAAACACTAATTATGCCTATAAACTAGATGTCTCAATATATGTGTTGCTTTTCTTTTACCTACATAGTAATACAAAATGAAAAGTATTTGAAACATATATGAACAAATATTTGAAATACTTTTCAATGTATTCATATTTAAATACATTTATATTTAAAAAGTATTTGTAATCCCTCAAGAATATTTGTATTTAAATACATTTCAATGTATTTGACCCCATGTCTGGATGGGACAAACACAGAATGGTTGTGGATTTAGACAAGTTTACAGTTTGCACTTAATTAAACATAATAGACAGGGAT
This sequence comes from Ridgeia piscesae, assembly GCA_025642075.2. Lineage (NCBI taxonomy): Eukaryota > Metazoa > Annelida > Polychaeta > Sabellida > Siboglinidae > Ridgeia > Ridgeia piscesae. The sequence goes on along the minus strand of JAODUO010000199.1, from coordinate 684,891 downwards.
TTAGCAGCTAACCGCCCAGACCCAGTCAAGATTCTGGATGTTACTGACAGAGCAAACAGTACAGGTGGGGCTGAGGCCTGGCTTCTAAAATTACAAAGCAAAATGTTAGGGGATGCTTATCTCCTGCAGTGCTTCCCAGGTCTGTCACAATATAACTTGTACTTTGTACTAAGCAGGAGGGTGAGATGTTGCTTCTCTGGGAAAAGAAGGTATTAATTAGACAAATCTGACTGAATATTTATTTAACTGAAATGCTCAACAGTAATAGAAAATGAATACCTTGATTATTATTACATTTATTAGATTACTTCTAATATTGCCATTTTTATCTGTCTAATATATTTGCTTGCAACTGTTCATATGAAATAAATGTAATCGTGAGAAGTAATTGTGAGTACGATTACTTTGGTAATGTACTCGAGTACGAGTACGATTACTTTCCTTCATACTCGAGTACTCGTACTCAAAAAGTACTCGTACTCGAGTACGAGTACAAGTACACGAGTATGATTACTCCATCTCTGCTTCCTAAGCAAGTCCCTCATCCTTGTCTGCCTTCCTCTTTGAAAGGGGCCTAAATTATAGATATCTATACTCGATTAAAGTTTTACTGTGTATCCTGACATAAGTGACTTTCACAGATTTAAAAGATCAAAATGTAACACAGACGATTTTATAATTGGCTGCCATTTCTTTAGTCTGAAATGTATACCACTTTTGGGTCATTCTGACAAAATCTCTTCCTGACAGTCCTTCGTAAAGTCACACAATTTCTTGGAAACCTCTGGCTTCCAAGTTGCCAAATGGCAATGCATTCAAAATACAAAGGTAGTTATTTAGAGTTATTCACTGGTGTATAGCAGCACTGCCAATATATACAATTCTACCTATTGGAGAGACGGAAACGATGCAAACTAAGTAGCTATGGCTTTATGTTAGCATATTTAGTAATAGTAGGGATTAGTAATAATTGGTTGCTGTGTTTACTTATTTGTTCAACCATGTTGCAAGTATTATTATTAATAATAATGTTTACTTATTTGTTCAACCATGTTGCAAGTATTATTAATAATAATAATGTTTACTTATTTGTTCAACCATGTTGGACAGCCAGTTTAAAACGAATAAATAAGTTTATAGGAAAGAATTAAGAGCATAGTGTACATAATAATGTTGTTTCGTGTCCAGGTTCCCGGGCCTACAGTTGCCAGTGCAGGTGGCATTCCGTGAATGAACTGACCGACCTGAAAACTGTCAAAGACATGAAATGGGTCTGTGGAAAACATTGACTTCACAATGCTTTAGCATTGTTCACGAAGACCACATGTGACTCTGTGGATGTCAGAATATGCCCAGCAACAGTACCAATTATTCAAGATTCACTGTTTCTATGCACACATCTACATGTCAATCAGTACTTGCCAGTGTTACCATCACTGGATTTTCAGATGGTAGATAACACTACAAGTGCCACCAGTCATCATTGTTAAGACGTCAGTGACAAATCAGTGTTGCATGTTGTCTTTGTTCTGTGTACAACAGGCGAATAATGATGATTAGTTGTTAAAAACATTCAGGATTTTGAATCTCTTGAAATTTGCCTCGCAAGCTTTGCATAATAAATTTTTAGTATTTAACGTTGACTTGCAAATGTGTGGCAACGCATAAGTCAGCATAATAATCACAAGGTGCAATACTTTCACAGGTTCAAATATGTAAACATGCCAAATTGGATGCCTTGCCATTTTTCCATAATTTATACATGTATTTGTAAAATCATGGACATAAATGGAAGACAGATTGACAAATATTTGTCCCTTGGATACAATTACCGGAACTGTTTCTGCCAACTTGACATTTTTGCTGATTGTTGGATTAGAGGCACTTACCCTGTAGTCAGATCTGTGTCACTGTCGGCAAACAAACTTGCAACTATGCTATAAATGTATTCATGAAACAAACTACAGGTATTTTAGCGAGGCAGTCCAACAGAAATATATATTAAAATCTTATTTTACTAAAACAACTATCTAATAATTTTTTTGAATTCTGAAATCACTGGTACCGATTTATAATATTGACTCCATATTCAACAGTTTCTTTGGATTTATGTGAAAATTGCATATTCAATTTGGTTCAAACCCCCATGAAACCTTGTTTTCATATTGTTACCTTGCCAATAATATCAACACCAAACCTTGTACATGTTTATTTTGGTTAATCAACTCGTTTGCTAATTTATGGGAGCTATCATTTGATAATTAGAACTTGCATGTGGGTATTGTGGTTCTGATGAATTGTTGGATTTCCAAGATTTAATCATAGAATTGGCACTGAACCTATCACTATGTCATCCTGAGTATTTACATCAGCAGACTTCAGAGAAAGCTATGGACAGTCGTGTAAAATCACAAGGGTACTGTGTATTTAATTATCAGGTCAACGACACCATGTTATCTGCAGTCACAACTATTGTATATAAATTATTGTATCTAGATGCAATGCCATATTGTGAGATACAATTTCTGTGGAAGCAACCGTTTTGAATATCTATCTATGGGCTGTCCACTCCATTAGAATCCCACCTTAGGTTCTAGTACTTGCTATAACAATTTGCATTTCCACTGTGAAATAATTTGAAACACCAGCAATGTATTGTACAACACTGTATTTATTATTATTGTATTTAATAATAAGCGTTGTATTATTAACCGATTTCACAATCACATGACACAGCCTCAATATGCCACTTTTGAATGAGAAATAGGTTTTCCCTTGGAGTGAAATTTGTTTAACTTTCAAAAACATTGTTCATTGTATCTGTTGGTCCATAATGAAGGCCATTCTAAGTAGATCTTTGCTCTCTGGTGATTTCAAACTGTTATCATAAATAAGTTAAATATGAAACGATCAAAAAGCACTTTCATAATAAGATAAGTGACGCGTGATGGTTGTGTTTTTGTAAAATCATTATATGACAAAGTTTTATTTCTGGTATGCAACATTTTGTTAAATTGGCCTTGCTCTAATCTTGGCTACTGAATGTTAATTAACATTAAAGAACATGTACTGAAAACCTATACATTCGTATGTGTTCTACATTTTGACCCACAACCACCATACATGCACATATAATTAATTGGTCAAACAAACCACTTTCACGAATGCTCAAACACTATTGTTTGGAAATTTAACTCACCAGATGCAGTGCTAAACAGTGACACATCAGCAAAAAGAAACACTTCCACATTTCACCATTAGATCTGTATACAATTTACGCACATCCTCCACTTACTCTGGTGGCTAAATGTAGCTTAGAACTCTGGCATAGAGTCCGTTCATGGGGTAAGCACAGACACTTCACAGCATTACTTCAGTGACCTCAATCAACACATTGTGCAATTCAAGTTGCAAGGATTTGATTATGTTGACGTGTCTGCATGCTCTACTCATGTCTGTATGTTCACACAACATCAAGTCGAAAACACAAGAAATGCCCGACTGTCCTTTGGTTAGTGAACCAAACTGTGTGAAAGATTTTCTCCAGCCATTGGAACATTGTGTGTTCTGGTGAAGTTGGATGGCGCTGTTAGCCAGTCGCGGGGGAGGGGGCTACGTATGTTCACCTGACTGGCTGGTTATATCTTTGCCCTTGCGTTGTCCATTGCCTCCCATTATGACATGCTACAACACAAATAGCATGAGGCCATGTAATCATTCATGTTTCATAAGCACATTTTGCAAAATAACACCTGTCCTTTGATGTACTGAATTAGCAATAATTTCATACACACACCAGTTAGTAAAACATGCCATTATTAGACATATTTCATCGCTAACAATTCTATGATACTGTCTCGACATTCCTTCCATGTCAATGGTCAATGAGGTATAAAACAAGTGTGCAAGTGCGGTGAGTATAGAAACTAGAGGATCTTTGGGGGGGAGCAGAATATTTCTTTAGCCTCAAATATTTTGGCAACATTACTGTTGTATGCCTTTGGTGACCCTCAAGGACTGGTGCAGTGGGGGTTTCTGCTGAGCCTCCACCCCAACAATCACCACATTCTATGTATCACATATGTCAGTACATGCCTCAGCCTGTCATTTATAAGAAACAACCACAAAAATAAGGTTTCACAATGATTATCAATAACAACAACTCTGAGTCATGAGGTAATGCAAGAAATCTGTAATGAGGTCAAGTGACGAACCTGTCAATGAGAGAATCCCTCATCTTTGTTGTGATGGCACTTGGATGCGAGTCACCCAGCTTGAAGACGCTCTCAATCACAGACAGCTCTGTGCTTGTTGTGTCGAGGCCACAGAATGCGGTCCAGTCGTTGACCACCATGCCACCCCCTATCACATCACTGCCTCTGTTCACTGTGCCCGCCTGACGACAAACAACCAGGAGAAACCTTCACCTATCTACTGATGCTCTGACATCGTGAATGTAAACTTTACTTGTCTTCCCTTGGAAGCATATAGCCACAATTAATGCACAGACTATTCATACACAAATATCCACGTACTCATCCACACAGCCGAGTGTACTGCAATATACAGCGAATGAATTTGCCCAAGGTTTGACCCGAAAACCCAGTTTTCAAACCTGAGTTCTCTCGACTTATATAACTATTGTTTCTGGCTAATACATTGCGAGACAAAATTCCATCCACTATGATATATTTGAACTATGATTGAAATGTGGGTCATGTATTTGAATCATAATTTAATACAAAATTGCAATGTATTTGAATTGTATTTGAATCAAAAATTGCAATGTATTTTAATTTGAAAATTATATTTGTAGTTGAATTGAACTGTGAAAAAGCTCGCGTATAATACAATATGTACACTGACATTTGAGTAAAAAATGAAGGGGAAAATGCATACTGTATTGTCCCTAATACACGCGCAGTGTGCGAGTGGGAAGGCTATTTATTTATCAAAAGTGGGTCGAATGCGGTTACCCGCTATATCGGCTTCTAAACAGAGTAGATAACTAATCCGCAATGTGGCGCCACTGAAGTACGCATATGTACAGCGCCTCCAAGTGAATCATCCAAGAAATATTTCTTTTAAAATCAACATTGTACTGCGTAATGCTTTCTGTACAATCTTACAATTGCTTTAATAATGTTAAATAAATATACTAATGTGACCATCGAGTGGATTTATTGCATGTAAAAGTTGCATTGGCCATGTGCATCAGAAACGGCAAATCAGTGTTGACACACGATATCGATGTCGGTGTACGTGGTTTCCTGACTAGAACTGTATAGAACCACGAGTCGGTAACATACGCAATTATTCAAATTGTTAAATGTCTGACATCGATAGCAGCAGTGCTTATTAATTGAAACACATATGCATGAATATGAATTTATATGACAATTACTCTGACTTATTCTTGTTATCAAAGTTGGTTGATGCCAGTCGCACTCCGCGCCCGCGGGTGATTCGTTTGGAATGGAGTTGTGAAACAGATGACAATCTCAACTTTGTCTCTACTCAAATTCATTTGCATAATTCCATCAATTTTTTTAATTTGTCTTGATCGATGCAATAAAATACGCAAGCGGCTCCGTATGTTGTTTCGTTGTTGTTGCTCAGAAACTACGCGAAAAGTCAGCGTTTAATCCAACATAAACGAATCCGCCATTTGTTTGATGCACATGACAGCCTCTCTCTGATAGTACCATAACATTAAAAATAAAAGCCTTCCTTGTGGTAAGCATTTACATTTACCATATTTACTTTTGAAAGTCTCACCAGTAACGGTTCAGTTGCCATATCCATAATTATTATTTTGGAATAGCATTAGTGTGGGCAACATCTTTGTTATAATTGTAGCGTCTAATGTGTTGCATTTTTGCGTCACTCCTTAAATAATAGGAAGTTTACAGTAATTAAATACATACCACAAGAGGAACCTGCAGAAGGGATGACAACTCATCCTGGGCATCTACTGATGTCTTTGAATGTACCTATAAACAATGATTCACACATCAAGAAATGGCAGTGTCCAAGATTGATACTGCATTAAAAAATTTATTAGATAAAAAAAATATACACATCATTCCGTGTTAAATAACTTGACTTTAAAGGCTGTGTGAAATAAAACATTTAATTTCTTTGAAAGTTTGCATATGTAAACTTAATGCTCTTGTCAAGTGATGTGCCAAATATGAAATCTGTTTTATAGGTGCATTTTATTTCCCTTTAAAGGGATACTCCAGTCAGTGAGAGGTTCACAGTATTAACTTACATACGTATACCATATTGGTTGTGCCTAGTAACTGTGCACAAAGATCGTTAATAAACAATTAGCAATAGTTTAATGGTAGCAAAACATGCTATCTTAGATTCAAGGTGCTGCCATCTTGAGACTTATGCGCCAGTGACGTAAGCCAAATCGTTTACGTCACTGGCGCATCGTTGAAAAAAGCAAGGATTGGCGGAATCTTCACTAATAATTGTGATTGTGACGTAAGCAATCCGCAACATACAGGATACATCAAATACCTTTGGACAGACATAGGATGTTCGAACGTGCATGCGCCAGTGACGTACGCGGTTTACGTCACTGGCGCATAAGTCTCAAGATGGCAGCCTCCTGATTCCAATGTGGAGTGTTTCTAGTACAATTATACTATAATGAATTGTTTATTAACGATCTTTGTGCACGATTACTATGCACAACCAATATATTATACAGATGTAAGTAAATGGTGTGAATCTCTCTGATTGGAGTATCCCTTTAAAGGAATTCTTTTTAATTTTATGCATGCCAGCTGTACTGTATCAAAACATGATAATTTCGCAGGAGTACTTTCTCTGTTATTTTTGTCTTGCAAATCATTCCATAACTTGGGTGTTAAAACTGAAACTGAAGTGAATATTCATGACTATGCCTTATACAGATAGTACATGTGGATATGTTCTCAGAGTTATAAGTGATTAATAAAAACACATTTGTAATGAAACGTAGACATAGAATTATATGGAAAAAATTTGTTAACAGAATTTTAAAACAATTGCGTACATTACTATTTAAAATTTTAAAAGAATCCCCCTAGTACAGAATAAATGCAATGTTGAGAAACAAAGAAAAAAGATGCATCTTGGTGAGTTTATCCATGTGCTACAGGGTTTTGAACCACACTTAATTTTCATGAAATGATGTACAGTATGAGTGAACATTCTAGAAATAATAGTGCAATACTTACTGAAAACCTGCATGACAGAGCAGACATTTCATTAATATAGGAACTTCTTTCAAATCCACAAACACTGCGATGAAATTGAATGGCTCTATCTACTTCACTTACCACCCCACCTTGATTGCTGAGAGAGCAGTAGCTGCCAACTAATACATTGTCTGCTACTGTCTGTCGGAATACCTCCACTTTTAATACATCAGCAAGTATTTCTTCTGTTTCCTAAAAGTAAACAAAGACCTTGGTACAGTCGCGCCTCGCTATAACACGGTCGGTCGTGGACCCCGAATTTCTGCCGCCAGGGGGGAAATGGGCGCTACAGCTAACAATAACGCTGTAATTAACTGTCACTTATTTTTATGAAGTCCTCATGTTTGTCTTGTACAGGTGTATCTAGAAACAATTTATTGATATTAAGAAATTTAACACAGAAGTACAACTGCGTTGCTGAGTTCGTTGTTTGTTGTGCCCCTGGCTTCTGCTCTGCCGTCGGCTTCGCAACACCAATCCAATCGTTTTTTAAAGCGATCTATTGTGTAACCAGCGCTTGGTTTGTGTGGTAATTTCTGAAGTGTTTTTTTAAAACGTTACCAATTCCTTTGATTGCATTTAATTAACTTTGGCACAGTAAATTTGGTACAAACTCCTGTTTGTTTGCACTGATATCAATCGCGTTTGTCTCCTGCCAGTTCGCTGTGGCTTCGGCGAAGGCGCCCGTTCACTGTGGCTTCCGCGAACGGGCGCCTTCGCCGGCTTGTAAATGGCAATTAAATTGCTTACGAATCGGGCGGTGACAAAAATAATTATGGTACTGAAGTGGCAGGCTAAAGTTATGTTATGTTTTCTTCACTACGTATACGAAAAAACATTTACTTGTGCGCAAATATACGAATTCATCAACTGCGTATGAACCGCAGTAGCCTCGAACCACCGTGAATTGCATTATAAATCGGCATGGTAAATGTGCGATCTAAATTTATATTTTGGGATTGATTAAAAGATGAAATTAAGCCAACAGTGAGCGCAATTAGTATAAGTATTAATATTTGACCGACTTCGGCAACATGTCAATTCATTTGTGCGTTTCGGCTACCGAGTTCAAGGTTATTTTAGACCGCGACCGCGTACTGTGTTATCGCTCCGCCTCAGTTCGCATCGCCAGATGAGGCGCGTTGGCTCTGAATTTATTTCAAAACTGTACACCATTCGCAAGATTTACTCAGTTCAACATTCGACTGTGTATATTATTTTAACGTAATACACATTTACGTTGGTCAATTCAGTTAGTTTTATAAATCACGCATACACCGCGCAACCAGCACTTGGCTTTGGTTGCTGTTGTGGCGTTTTGGGGGTGGTGGCGCCCCTGGCGGAATATAATCTATAACGCGCCTCGTTTACAACGCGGTTCCATTTCGTGGACCCCAACTACCGCGTTATAACGAGGCGCGACTGTATTACATAAATTCACTAGAATATCAGTCAAAGAAAATCACAGATGCCAAATAAATACTAGATGAAACAGAATTTGCAAGAGATTTACATCGTTATTCTGATAAGAATGTCCTTCTGCAACTGTGTCGTCAGAATTTAATAATATTTTTAATCTGGTGCTAGTATGAGAACAACAATTATGTACACGGTCTAGCAGACAAATACTTAACAATTTGTCATAACAAAACAGATTCTAGAAGTAAGAATGACAAAGGAAGACTAAGTCACCCTGTCCAGGTCTGGATGTGCCAAGGCCACGTAGTCATTGCAAGCCACAACATTTCCCAGGGCTGATAACCGCTCTTCCACTCTTCGAATCATCACCGAATCAGGCAGTGAGTTGCGTATGTGTTGAAGTTCTTGGTCTGTGGTTGTGTTTGGCACCAAAAGGCCATGTCTGTTACCTGAAGAAAACACAACGCAAGTTTGTGTGACTATCATGGCAGGATAGCTGCATATATTCAAAAAGATTGATTAAGATGGCAACTTTAGTTACTATTTCAGACAATGCAATGGGCATATATATTATCCACATGGTGTTTCTCCGGCCTTCACTTCACTTCATCGTCTTTATGCTTAGCTGCCTTTGTTCAAGATATAACGTGGATTCTTTGGCTTGGTAGATGTTCACATATATCAGAGTAACCTGTTATCCCGGTGGTTGTTCTCTTGGGCATTCATCCTAAAAAATTATTATACCTATGTTTACAATAGCACCATAACGTTTGTCCATTTCTCTTTGTGAGTTACTAATACTCAGGTTTTTCCCAATGCAAAACAGTGGCAAAATATAATTTTGCAAAGGGTTTGGTTTTGATACTCACCAACGCACATGCGTCCAATAATTCGACATCCAGCTATTGACGTGTGTATTACTGGAATCTCCTCTGATAGCTCCCCTTCAAATATGCTGCAAATACAATGCCACCAGTCATGAAAATAGTCGGCAGATTGAAAGAATACTATTTTAAGCAAGATTCCACATTTTGCAACTAATAAATGTTGACCACCACCGGTGGCCTTCCCCAGGAACTCAGCCTTCATCAGCTCCTTGTGAAAGTCGCCGATGGTGGTTGAAACATCGATGTGGGTCGAAATTTATTAGGTGAGAAATAATGAATAGTTCTTCCTTTAATATATAATACCAGTAGTCACTAGATAACCATATGAAATTGAACAATTCTGCAAATTTGGTGAAAATTCTGTCATTGTAACGGCGTATGGACATTATGTCCCAAGTCACGTCCTAAATTTGGAGCGATATGTCCCAAACTCAATAATCATTGTGTAGTAAAAATAATTTATTTCCCATATAATAAAACATTTCAGATTACAGGTCGTTTCACAGGCCAGACGGCAGATCTGTTTTGTGTCGAATCATCCGACTCCCATAATTTTCGGCCAGTTAACTGGAAGATCACCGTCCTACGTTAATCAAGTCTAATTTAGACTTATATAAAATGTATAACCACTGTAACAATTTTTGGCATGCCCAACCCTTTTTCAATAACTGTTTGTACTTATTCACGCCGCAGTGACCCTATCACACGAGGATGGCAACTGGCATTAATGAATTCATGGCATTAAAGCATGGTTTACCTGTAAAAGTTTTCGGAGCCTCCGATTGCAACCAAACAGTAAGCGTTTGTTAATTTGGCAAAGACCCCAATTTCATTGTTGCCTTCGAACTGGGCGCGAACTGCCATGTCTGTATCGAACAGTCGCGGCGAGATGTGAAATTGGTAGTTACCAAATCAACAAGAGTTTAACTTTTGATTACACTTTCCAATTTCAACGTGCTCGTGAAACCGCGGAGAGGAGCACGTTCTGCTGAAAACGTCATCTATTTGTGCGTAAATTGCTACACCATCGCCCTCTTTCGGATCCAAGGAAAAACTTAAGCGCTCGTCGTGGCCACAGTTTGAATAACCCGCTAGATGGGGGAACCGTTTAACCAAAAAAAAAAAAAAATTATGTCATGCCTCAGCTGAACTAAAATGCTCCTTTTATAACGGGTCCCTTTTATGAAGGTAGTCAAGATTGTAGAATTAAACCACAGCCCCATATTCATTGTGTCTAAAAAGTAATTATTATTAATGCTTTATACACAGTAAATCTTGGATAAAAAAAATTCACTTTAATGAATTTTGCTTTTACCAGATTCAATCAGTACAATCTCTTAATTATTGAATAGTCAATTTCAGACGCAATAAAGAAATTGGCAGTCACCATCGATTTATCATATCCGAGGTTCACAATCTAGGTCACAATCTTCACTCAAGCATAATTATACTCGTATATCAGCTGTGCATGTGTGTCGTATTATATGCATGCTTGAGTGTGTGTGTGTTCATTGGGTTGTTTGTGCATGCAGGTGTCAATGATAAAATAGGAAAATAATCACAATCCATCCACTGACTTATTTACATTGTTTATTGTACATATTGGACTAGCACATGTAGAAAACAGTTCCCAAGTTTCCTTATAATTTAACAAATAAACATCAACATGTCGGTCAGAGACATAACACTATTAAACACTGGACACCCTAAATGCTGTCACCTATCAACCGAAAAGAAACACATATAATTAAATTATAATTATATGTAAACCAATCTAACAGGAAACTTGCAGTTTTGCAGTTCCACAACATAATCTTTTCAAATAAACAAACAAGTTTAAATCACATGCATGCTGCATCAGAAACATAAGAGAACACCCTATTTATTGTAAACACCCAACCATCTTGCCATTTGCACTGAATGGAATGTGTCTGGCAAAAACATATTTCTAACGTAATTTGTTACGCAGATGTTTTACGGTAAGAAAGTTTTACTGCAAAGTCCTTTGAAGTCTTTATACCACTTCTGTCCAACAACTAGTATCACTGTCCAGTAGTTAATAATTAACATTATGATAACATGTAGATTTTCTGGGATAATTCTAGTCCTAGATATTAGCTTTTGCTGGGCAAGGGACCTTATTACAGGTTTTACATATCACCTGAATAAATCTGCCTGTTTGATTACTTGACAGTGTGACCTACTTGTGAAGTACCAGAAACCATGATGAACTAGTTGAACCTTGTTTCAGCACCTTATTACACCTTGTCACAGAAAGCACAAAACCTTACATGCACATCCAATATTGACCTCATATAAGATGTGAAATATGACTGCAAGCTAAGCCAAAGCTTCAGCTGAATGCCAGTATATGTATAAAAGCTGGACGTGATTTCCATTCAATTTAATAATACAACAAATTCTGTCATAGCAAACATATGGCCACATTGGTCATCCCTCTAAGCAAATGTATACTTTATAGGTGTACACATTAATGTCATGCCTTTCCTTGCTAGATATTCATATTATTGCAATGTTGTCTCTATACACTGGGTTTGCTGCACAATGGAAAGCACTAACTTCTCACAATTAAATCACGTAACTAGAATAATACAATGACTAGAAAGTATTTGACATTTTGCTTATGAATCCCAACACAGTATGCAAATGATATTAAAGTCCTTTTACAGGACTATACAAATAATGCTGGAGGACAGTGCAACAATAATTCACAGCACCAATGACTGTTCTACAGTAATACTCATTTGGTAGTGTGACTGTTTATCTCGTACATGACTTAGTTTACATGCATGCAGCCATCAAACAGCACAACTCCACATGAACGCCAATGTTGGCAAAAAGCTGAATTGTAGTGGAAGTGTAACATTAATTATTGTAATTGTATAAATTGAAAGACAAGCCTTCACAAAGTAAGTCTAGAAACTACTGTGTGCAAAACTGTACCATCCCACCAGCTCAAACCAAACAAGTTCTTTGCCTTGGAATGAGGGAAGTCAACACACTGTTGCTATAAACATGAAGCAAATGTATCTATTGTTCTAGTTGAGAAATGTTATGATTCTGGGTGGTATAGACAACCACATCCTAATTTGATACATATAAGCAGAGGTCATACAGACAACCATTTACCAATGTCATTTGCCTTACAATAAATCCCCAGTGATAATGTTCATTTAAAATTTGTTTGCATTTTGAAGATGTTTTTTGTTTTAGAAACCATTAACAAATTCACATGAACAGGTAATTACTAAACTAACAGTTTCTCCATTTACATAATTTACCATCCAAATATTAATGCCATATTTAGAAAACAATTCCTACATGGCCAGATGCATGCATTACATTGATACCTAATAAACTTTGACCATTTTAGAACTAATATATAATTGCATGCAATACTGATCTACTTGCATTTGGCATTAAAACAAGGCAAGCTTGTTTTAATGCCTTTTAATTGATATATGCAATCAACATCATAACAAAATAGCATTTGTGCTTCTGGTTACCCAACCAACTGAAATGTAGCTGACCCAACATGTTTACTTCATGACAAGGAAATTACATATTAATTTGTAATCCTGTAAAAAAAACAATGTAAATATTTGCTGTTTGATCCATACCTGTAACATTTGGGAAATGTATTTTCTCACATTTATCTTATGGCGACAACTTACAAATTACCAAACAAATATTTAGAAGTCAGTCAGGCATTTTTTGATTTTCAATATAACAAATTGACAGTATGTAACAGGAGACACAAATATTATTATTGTAGAAACAAATATAGTTTTGCATTAGTTCAAATGACCCATTAATACTTGATGAAGGACCTACAATATTAGTGACCTATAATGACTTTCATTTCCACTGCCAATACAGACTGGCTTCAACTGTCAACAACAGCGATTGCATTACGTATACTGGTTCCAATATCCAGAACAGCGTCATGCACACTACTATATGTTCCCCTCAAAAGGTGGCATCACTGTGTCAATTTCACAGGATACATGGCAATGATAAATCAACCACCTGCACATACGTAGTTAGGGACTTTGCGAGTAAATGTAACTATCCTTTATCAGGCCGGTATGTGGCATCACAAGTTTTGGAACTGTTGCATCATAAGTTGTGGAGGTGCAAGCAACTTGTTAAGGTGTGTACTCGAGTGTGCCTTCAACGAGTTTGAGTGTCGAAACCGCTTATCGCACTGCATACAGGGATATGGGTAGAGGTTCTCATGAATTCGACGGTGCCGCTTGAAGTTTCTGTGGTCTGTGAACCGGGCATTACAGTCGATGCACTGGTATGGTTTCTCCCCTGTGTGGAGCATCCGATGCGATTTCATGCTCTGCAGGTGGTTGAACTTGGCGCCGCAGATATCACACAAGTACCGTCTCTGCTGCTGACAACTGCGCAGGTGGCTACGCAGACCATTCGGTTGTGAGAAGTGCTTGCCACATTCAGAGCAGCTGTATGCCTTCACGTTTGAATGTATCACAGCATGCTTCTCGACGTTCGACGGTTTATCCGATTTGAACCCACAGCCAGGAAACGTGCAGATGAATGCCTTCACTTCATGGTGCATCAGTTCCATGTGCCGCTTAAACAACGCTGGACTGCGTACCTTCAGTTGACAGTGTGGACACTTGTAATCGTCCAGGGCGTGGACTCGCATATGTCGTGTCAATTCGCCCGCACGCGCATACTTGTGGCCACACACGTGGCAAGAGTACATGATGATGTTAGTGTGCAGCAACATGTGTCTGTCCAACAACTCCTTCTTGCCAAATTCACGGCCGCACTTGTCGCATTTAATCTTCTTCTTCATGTTCACCTTACGTTTCTTCAGCGGCTTCACGCAGCGGTTGGTTGTCTTGAAATGTTTGTATGACGAACCCACCGATTCAACATGCGGTTCTTCCTCACTCTCACTCGGCTGCGTGTTCTGTTCAGCAAGTTTCACAGGCGTTTTCTTTTTCCGTTTCTGTCGTTTCTGTTCTTTCTTACTCCACCGCTCGGACATGCCGCACTTGGGACTCGTGCTTGTCGGTTCTGTCTCCTTTTTTATAGCGGAATCTTGACCATTTTCCTCACCAGAGCTGTTCACCTGCTCCTCCTGTCTGTCAGAACATGAACTACCGTCCTCGTTTACAACCAAATTATCATCGTCTGAACAGGAACTGTCCTCTTCCTCTTCTTCTTTCATATTAATGGCAATGTCGTGTTTTTCTTCAACTGTTCCTGGGACTTCCCCTGCCTCCTCACCAACACTGTCATTCAGTTTCTTTGTCGATCCAATGGTCAACAGAGATGTTAATGACATGCTTTCAGATGATTTTGTTGAATCGCACTCGGCTTGTGTCGTAGCTGGGATACAGTCATCGTCAAATCTCTCCTGCGCTAACACATTCATGACTGTACGCCGAACATCATCTGCACTGCACTGCATGGTAGTACTGCTGATTGGCATCACGTTTGCAGGCAGTGCATTTACCGGTTTACCAACAGTCGCAGCAGGAGCCGCTAACTCCACATAGCTACTGTCTGGCCGATTACTTGTGCTGCCACCTGCTGGCTTCAGTGGTTTAACAGGCTCTTTGTAAGCTACCGTGGCAGGGTTTGGCGGAAGCACAGCAGTGGAGATGTTTTGCTGCAGCGCAGGCATGGACACAGCCGCGAGCTGGTTCGGGTCCCCTTGTAGCGTCTCAATCAGTTTGAAATAGTCTTCTATATAATTTGTGTCGAAGCCAGCATTCGCTGGCTGTGGCTGCAACTGGTGGGGCAATTGCAGGGGCGACTGCACAGCAGGGTGGGGCATTGGAGCTGGCACAAATGCAGGACCTGGAAACGGAGCCTGAATAGATGATGGATGTGAACTGGCCAGCATCCCTGCATGATGATGATGGTGCATGCTGGACGGAGTCGCAGAGCCACCACCCATTCCCAGAATCCCCTGCAAAGCTGTACGCAGAGGCGGCAACTGTGTCTCAGTTCGTGAGTTTTTGAAAAAGTCAAGGCAGTATTTCTCTATTTCACGTATCTCAAAGAATTGTGACGCTGCGAGTATGTCATGCACATACATTGAGTCTAGTTTTAACATCCCTGTGTATATGTACTCAACAACACATCGGAAGCCATTCAGTGAAAGGTCCTTCAGCGTCAGGATGTTTCCACATTCGGGTCTCATGTTAAAGAGCATCCCTTGCAGTTTAGCACAGGATGCAGCCAGTACACATTTGTGCAATTTGAAGTCGACATCTTCAACACGCACTGTGATGTCGCAGAATGCTGCATAGTAGCGCTGTACATTCAATTGTTCCAATATCTGGTCGCTGTGGTGTGGAAAGTTCTGGGATATTGGCCGCAGCATGCCCAGCGCCGCTGAAAAAACAAAGTCGATCAGGTTCAAGTCTCAACAAAAAGTTCTCAACAAATCAACATATATTTTAATAATTTTGGCACACATGATTACAAATTTAGCAAAACATTTGATGGTAGAAGCCTTCTGATTACTAGACTGACATAACTTTCGATCAAATGTAATGATCAATACAAAAGAATATTACTTTGTGACAGGAAATGTTGACAGGCAGATTCAAGATTCCCCAAAAATAAAATGGACACTTGCAGTAAACAGTCGAAAATCGGTGAGGACCAAGATTTTTTTATTGCAGCATATGGTCGTGAGTGTTTTTATGCACGGCCAAAATCTTTGCAAGTCATGTAAAGTTTCATTCTGGCTTGACAAATGCAGTTTAGAGAAAGTTGATAAATGCCTGTAAAATAACAATAAAGTTATGGCACTGAAACTTAGTGCATAACAAGGATAAATATCGTAGTAGGTACAATTCAGCTATATAATACGACTAAATAAATGATTTCAGGCCATGCAAAAGGCATGCTATTTAATTTGAAGGCCTATTTATTTTCTGTGAAAAATCATTCCTCATGGACATGTTTAGAAAACACACTCAACACTAAAATAGTGTTGAGTGTGTTGTAAACATTAATAAAACAATCATGTATAATTTTAATGATATACTTTTGTTTAACAAAATAATTGCAATACCACATTTGCCTACAAAAACATAATCTAAATATTGTTTGATTTTCTGACTAACAGTTAGCCTACAACCAGCGGATAAACAATGTCCGACTGTCAGTGTTACTGTTAGACGAGTGAGAGTAGTGAGTTAGTGACAGTGTCACTGGCTGTCAGTCTGACACCGAGACGTCTGTGTTAATGAAACAAATAGTGACATATATGATACGATTATTGATCTGCTAATTCTACTATTAAAAACAGCGTAGAACGAATACCAGTTAATTCAGATTTTTTAAATAACCACCGTAACAATACACATTTAATGCTACATAAATGCTTATAATAAGTTTAGTTTCTGATTATAACCAGGCGCTGCCGCTGGCCTAGGCCAGTGGCGGTGTCGGGCACTTGCGAAGTTACCTCCGGTTTACTTGCTTAGTACCACTAAATTAGGCTATATCCGTTTAGTTAAGCTGGATAATGTACCCTATAGATATTTCAAACCAACCGTGCCATACATGAATATGATGGTCTTAAATGCATATTCAATAGATTTTGTATGAATAAATATAACAAACCTTCCTCAGCCATATTGATGAAATCCGATAAGGCGATCGGCATGCACGAATCTCAAAGTTGATTGGCCAATTTGCCACCGAAGTAGTCATGTGACTAACCCTTGGAATACGTAAACCTTGTCCACTAGATGGCGACACAGTCACATCTTTGCAGTTTTTGTTGTTGTGAGATTACTTCTTACTGGTATCGTAATAGGACAGTCTGTCACGTTTCGCATTTGGAGATTTTGAAAGGCGGGTATCTTCAAAATAGATACCCGCCTTGAAGCTGTTGTTAAATTCAACAACATAATACAGATGTGTATTGCACATTTTTACATACAAAAATTACGTCAATGAGAAATGTGTTTTGCCATTGGTGATTGAGTAATATCAAACATTCCACTACATACAATAACATATAATAAATAATTTATACGTCAAGTCCATAATAGGGGTATAAAAACTTCATAGGGGTGCATATTTCTAAGGACAAGTGTTACTCGCCGTTTCGGACGGTCGTCGGACCATTTAATAAGGTTACTTTGGGATACTTTTCACCAATATCTCCCCCGGGTGCGTACGGGGTATATATATATATATATATATATATATATATATATATATATATATATATATATATATATATATATATATATATTTCAGGTTTAACAAAGGTCGCTATTTGCTGTTGTGCTGTTTTGATAGATAGAGCTCTATTTGCTGTTGTGCTGTTTTGTTGAATGTATACATCTGTCCTGGAATATGCATGTAATGTTTGAATATGACTGTAATGCTTATAACATGGCCAGAAATAATGGTAAATGTTCGATCCAGACCCAGAGCAACAGATAGATATCTAGGGCTGTGGTTCGATCGATTCGTTTAGAGCGCTCCGATGGCGTTCCGTATTTTGAAAATTGCAATCAGGAAATCACGTGGAAGTCTCGCGCAGTATCATCATGGCGGATATCGAGAAATGGGTTGAAATTGCAAAACAATGTAAATATTTGCCAGAAAATGACCTTAAGGTAGTATATTTTTTCCGTTTGTTATAAAATATCCAACGATTGTAATAGGAGGTTTTTAGTTTAAAAAGTAACATTTGTTTCGACTTTGAGTTAACTCGAAAAACAACATTTCATTACAGCCATTTAGAATTTCAAGCCTCAACTAGTAGACTAGTGTCAATAGTGAGTGACAGCGTACTCCTGCGTTTACACACAAAAGTGATTTATCCTAGAACAACGGCTCGCCTTTCGCTATCATTGAATGTAAAACGAGAATCGGCACTGATGCAGAATTCGGACCCACCTCAGTTTTGCCATTATAACTGTATATTTGCCTATATTGGATACCTCACACAAACTCTAATCATAAACATGATCAATCAGTATTCCCAGGTATATTTATGTTTCACAAATATTGCATTTTGATACCCAAATAGCGCTGCGATTTGTGCCAGTCGCAAGCGCAGCGGTGCACGTGTCACTGCTCCATGCACATGGAATGAGCAATAAACAGTTTGTTTATGCCGACCACGCTATCTTTTCTACCTCAAAAGTCTGCTGCCCGGGAATCCTTTCCGCTAAAAAAATACTTTTCAACTATTTAGCATGTTGTAAACCCAATAAACACATCATTTGTTGCATATACTGATACTGGTACAATTAAGGTATACATTTACCTTTTGGTAAACAAGTTTCTTGTTCAGTGATTATGTGTGTGACCTACTTCTAGTTGTTTCCATCGCACAGGATCTCTACGTCATGAGGTAAACAGTTCCCCAATTTTAAGAGCCAGGTTTTTACACCAAATATACAATGCCTACCCAATATGGGTTTAGTCTGTAGACTATAAATATAATTTCTTAGCAAGAAATTACACAGAATTCCTAGCATGAAATTGTATCTGGGCAGCAATTCATTTGTTGTGATAAGAATGCTTGTTGCTCCTGTATCGTAACATAACTGTCACACACTAACTGCTTCATAGGTGTGTTTAGCCACATATACCATGGCTTATTATGTCAGTGTTAGCTACATAACTAAGCTTTCCATGAATAAAAGACAAAGAATTGGGATATATTATTATTTAAATGTGTAATCTTTTTACTCTTTATATTGTAGTTTTAGGGAAGTCATATGTAAAGTGCTGTGTACGCTATTGATATATGCATTATACAAAACAAAGAACATTTTTATGATCTTTGATACAACAGCAAGGGTTCAAGATTTAATTCATTCTTTAAAAGAAACAACATCTAGAAGCGAGATGTACTGAATTTTTTATGATCTTTCTTTATAACACAGTGTATTTGTAGTAGTGTAATTTTCAATGAAAAACTGGAAATGACCCTTAAATACTGCTCATTGCAAACAATTTTGGAAGTGGCGTACTTTTCATAATTTGTTTAATGTAATTGACTTTATACAATGCCGGAACATCGCAATTAAACTATCAACATATGTAGCTGACCCTTATAAAACCATGAAAGCTGAATTTTTCAAACACGAATACATTTGATTTTAAGTGACATGTATGACTACTACATTGAGTAGATTGTAAATTATAATTAACCCAAATTGTTTCCCATGGCAACCTGCAGAAGCTGTGTGACCTTGTGAGTGAACTGTTACTGGAGGAATGCAATGTACAGCCTGTCTCCACACCTGTCACAGTCTGCGGGGACATCCACGGTCAGGTGAGTCGTCACAACACACTATTGTACAGGTTGAGGTTGGCTGGGTGATGGATTTATTTATAGTAGCAAAGCATTTGAATCAGCAGTTACTCAGGTGGCTTCATCTGTTGTACTAATAACAAAGTAATAAGGCATTATTATGCTGTGTTTTGATAATTAAATTTAATGTCGTTATTAATCAGTCACATAATTTTACCTTGCCAATAGATGTTTAGTCATTTGGGCTAATGATACAAAAAACTTATGGCACGTGTGTATTAGGGCACTGTCACTATGCACAATGAATTTATATTTCATTTAATCATTCTAAAGGTATCCTAGGTCCTTCAAGGGCCCCAAAACAGGTACACATTCAGTTTGCCTGTTCTTTTCAACAACAGTTAACTAACTGTTTCTATATTTTTACAATGACATCTTTGGGTATTTAAAGACATTTTTATTTGATTAAATATTTCTAAGGGCACTTATGTGGGTACATTGCTTGTGTGTGTGAATATGAAATGGTGTCAGTTACTCAGCTTGTATGAAATTGGATATTATCTTGTAGTTTTGATTAATGAAATATTGAGATGGCATAAGACACTTTCATCAAAATGTTTTGTGTATGCCATAAACAGCCATATTGTTAATATTATGTTTCAACATGATTTCAGTTCTATGACTTGAAAGAGCTGTTTCGAACAAGTGGCGAGATACCAGACACACATTACATCTTTATGGTGAGTCTGACTGAGTCATATATATTCCACATGACTGATTTGATTGATGAAATATTGACCAATGGCTGCCCTCATTCACTGTACGCTGGACGACATAAAACACTTCCATCAAAATATGTCATGTCTGAAGTAATTTCAAATTGAAAATAATTAAATTATCAACAAACTGTAGAGATAACTGTACCTGTACCAGGTTCATTCTTGCTTTTTTGTTGCTAGGGTGATTTTGTTGACCGGGGATACTACAGCCTTGAGACCTTCACATTGTTACTATGTCTAAAAGCCCGGTGAGTACTGAGAAAGCAGCTCTACATTGTTTCCAGGCTACTCTACTTATAAAAGTTTTTTTCATTAAGTGATTAACATGGACTATTCACAAATAGATCATTCCCTGATTGTTATATCTTATCTGCTGTCATCCAGAAGTTTGACATGGCACTTTTGTTTTCACTTATTATATCAATTTAACATACTATAGCCACTCTACACTTCAGAACATTATAGTGGCGTAATTGCTAATTTGCCAAACTTTTGCCCCATTTATAATATTTTCATCCATATTGAATGCTAATTTTGTTCATAGCAAATGACTCATGCATTACGAGTTAAAATGACCAAAGTCAGTTCTTTTAATTGTCTAATAAAGCAAGCCATCTGTTTTGATCGATAGCGTATCTTTAATATTAATAAAATATATAATTTGCTTATGTAGACATAAGTTAACTCGATTTGCAATAGGCTAAAGTCATCTAAGAAAGTGGTATTAATATTTTCACAATTGCACGTTCATTGAGAGCATCTGTGTCATGACTAGAACCTGTGTATTCTTTCAGCTGGCCGGACAACATAACACTTCTTAGGGGAAATCATGAGAGTAGACAGATTACTCAGGTGTATGGGTTCTACGGTAGGTGTCACATGGCGATGTTCTGGGAGTGACTGATGGATTCATCAGTGACAAATGGTTAATGATTGGGTTGACAACTTGTCAAATTGTAGGCACTGGCAACATTTAGTATACCTAGTGATAGCAATTGTTGGATAGCATTATCTATATTCAAATGTAATATCTTTCCTGGAGTATTTGTAAACTACGAAATAAATTTGAAAAGTTTTCGTCATAATGCAAAGTGCATAATGTCCCGAACTGATAAAAACAACTCATCCGGAACATACAACATTTGGAAAAAATATGCTATTAATATTTAGTATAATGTTCGTCTAAGTATCATGTGGTACAAAGTACTACAAACCCTGTCTGTGTGCTCATACTCAAATATACATTTTGTTTCATGCAGCAAGAGGTGAACTAATAGAGCCAATTTATACCTGGTTGTGTCAGTTTACTTATGCTTAATCATAGCATGTGTTCTTGTAATCATACTTCTAATTATCCAGTAGTCATTCAAATCTGAACAGATCGATAACTAATGCTTTTTTTGAGAAGGTTCCGCTGACAGAACCAAGCAGTATATAGTTTCATGTTTAAGAAAATAAATTGTTTAGTCAAACAGATGCTGTTGATGTTGCAGATGAATGCCAGACAAAGTATGGCAATGCCAATGCGTGGCGGTACTGCTGCAAAGTGTTCGACCTGCTCACTATAGCAGCTGTAAGTGCTGAAGCTTTGTATATGTGTCAATAAATGAGTTGTATGATATAATAACAACATCAGTACAATTTCCAAGTAAGTTATGTCCAAACAAGTTAAGCTGTAAGTGCACCAGGGACTAAGTTTCAAAAAAGAATAATATTTCTTTCAGGAATCACATGTATATCCATACTCCTGCTTTTTTATATCATCTAGATGTAAACATGTACGTGTGAGCTGTGTGATATCAAATTATTGAGAGATATTGATGAGTGACGTGTTTGCTGTGTTCAGATCATAGACGAGTCGGTGCTGTGTGTTCATGGCGGACTCTCCCCAGACATCAAGACTCTCGACCAAATACGAACCATAGAACGCAACCAAGAAATTCCACACAAGGGTGCCTTCTGTGATATCCTTTCTCAGTGTTTCTTCATTGACTAAATCATCAGTCCACCGTGGGTGACTCGTAGATTTGGTGACAGGTCACCATCAGCCTAGTGCGTAGCATTGGATGGAGTTTGCATTTTATCACCGTCTTATCGGACAGGCAGACATTTTAAAAGATACATCTCATCATAGCTTTATGTAGAGACCCGTCCACCCATCATTTGGACGGGTAAAAACGAATATGGACGGGTAGATATGTGGTGGACGGGTAAAAAATGAAGGAGCAAAAAAAGGTCTTCCCAATCTATAGATATTGTTAGTTATGCCTTAAAGTGAGTAAAATATTGTGTCACATGTGTGTTTGTAGTCCATTTCAGGCCATCAGACACATTTAAACTTTGTAAACTGGCTTAACAGTTAACATCCATGTGTCCACCAAAACATGTGTGACTGGCAACAATGTTATCCTGCATAAAGCCCTGCATCTCATCCACAGCATAAGTTTTGTTGCTAACTCTGGATGTAGGTGCCTGTCTGAAAGAGCACGAATGAACTGATAATGCAATACTTTCCTGCAAACTATGCAGGCTATGTGATGCCAGACTGGGGATGGGGAGAGAAAGGGCAGAAGGAGGGCTACAATTGGGAAACAAGTATAGACTCTGCAGCATCTGATTATGACTACCAGGTACTACGATTATTGGCAATTGTTATGTAAAAATACTAATATTGTTGTTTTGCAATGTAAATTTCTGCCACATGAATTTTCCATGTAGTACCATTAAAGATTGTGTTGTATTGTAACTCATTCTGGGAGATCTTTGTTTGAACTGTTTCACTTGTAGTTGTTGACTACGTGATACTTGCTTCTTGTTGTGTTCCTTCACTGCTGATTACATCTCGTGTGGTCAGACCCCGATGATGTAGACACGTGGGCAATGAGTCCACGAGGGGCAGGCTGGTTGTTTGGGGCTCGAGTCACGAATGAGGTAATTCAACCTGTGATGAACATTTGTAAGTGTAAGATGCTGTCAACTATCATAAGTGCTGTCATGGAAAGTAAAACATGATTGTTACATTACAACACAGCCAATTATGTGTGAAGACATTATTTTGGCATGCATGAGTGTTTTTATGTAGTTTCTACATTGATCCCAGCATTTTTAAATGATGCGTAATGATACAATATGAAGTCTTCCTTTGAATCAAATTACATGGAAACCAGAGCCCAGAAAATCAAGGGATAACTCAAAGTCAAATGTATTTAATATGTATTCATTGGGGAACTAGTGAGACAACTTAGAATGGAGGACAGTTGTTATTATAATAGTTGTGCTAATCATGTGTGTTGGTTTGTGCTGTTTCAGTTTGTTCACATCAACAACCTCAAGTTGATATGTCGAGCACATCAGTTAGTACACGAAGGTAAGACTAGGACATCAGCATTGTGCGCTTTTATGTTCTCAAACTCTTATTACTTGGTTATTGGGCAGGCATGTTGCATTTGTTGTTGGCTAATTTCTATAAATGATTAGGCAGGATTATATTGTTATGAGGCTTTGTATGTTCTCATGTTGGTGTTAGTATGAAATGTGTTTTTTTTGCCAGTATTGTGTAATGTGGTGAAATTGGTGTGTGTTTAAAGTGTATACACACTCAAATTACACACGCATGGATGTGTAGTGTTATTTCTGGTGTGGGCAGTCTAGTAATTATAACACAGTGTTTCTTTGAAAGCCTTAAAGGGAGGTGCCAGCTTCTCTACCTAGGATTGACTGAGCAGTAATTTGTGATGGGAAATCTGCCGTGTAGAACGTTGGAAAGTTAAAGATCAAAGGCTATTATGATTAACTCTGCTCACACGGGTATCATTTTGTTTTGAAACAGGATGTTTTGTTTACCATTTGAACATGTTGCAGGCATAATCTTTCAAATTGCGAACATAGTTCCAATCTTAATAAAATAATTAAATACAAATTGGCAGGCATGTTAAGAACATAATAGTAAATGAAAAAAGCAAAAGAACTGGCACCCTCATTTTAACATATATCAAAATATTAACCTGAAAACTGTCTTTGTTCCAGGATACAAGTACATGTTCGAGGACAAACTTGTCACTATTTGGTCAGCACCAAACTACTGTTACCGATGCGGCAACATTGCCGCTGTGCTGGCGTTCAGTGATGCAGAAAATAAGGAAGCGAAATTGTTTCGTGCTGTGCCGGACTCTGAGAGGGTGATACCGCCCCGGTCTACCACACCCTACTTCCTATGAATCTGCTGCCACAAAGACTCTAACAGACACTTAGTATCTGCCACACCCCATACACCCGCCCATGCGGTTGATTATATGTATATGTATATACACACATAAAACTGGGGACCATTACGCTAATGGCGTGTTCACAACTTCACACAGACACATTTAACAGACTTAACTGTAAACTGGTTTTATGATATATAACGTGTCCAGCATACAACTGTTCCAAGCTACATATACTGTCATTTGTGTGATGTCAAACAGCTAAGTTAAAATCGTTTAAATCAATGTGATCACAGAATTACATTTTGCCCTTTAACATTTATTTCCTCCTTTCATAATGACCACAATACCACCAAAACACTGTCACTGGTTTGTCATAGAAGTCGTTTCTCATGTCCTCAGTGATACTGTGTTGGGGTTTTGTATTTTTAACATGCTCCTTCAAATGAACACAGGTTCCGTTTACCAATGGATGTTCCGTATGAACTTGTTATCTTAGTGAACCAATCCCCTGGTGGTAACCAATACCCAATATCTCAGTATTGTATTATTTTAACACGTCACTGGTACTCGGCCTCTAATGAGTCAGCCACAAATGGTTGTCTGATATCAATAAGATAATTAGTTGTATATTTCCTTAACTCATATTAATGGTTAGCAGTTGTGTTTAAGGACAGTTTATGGACAGGTTAACTGTTTGTCAGTGTTATAGATATTTGATGTGATATTGTTTCTATGGACAACTTTGAGTGGTTAAACAACTAGCTGAGCACATTGTTCACTTGTTGACAGGCACACCCCTTGCTCCACTGCACTCAGTAGGTGTTTCTGTGATCCCTGTACATGCCGATATGCTCATTGCTCCACCCACACTGCTCCAGTGACTCTACACATGGCTCCATGAGTATTTGTGGACTTACTGTTCAGGTCCACTATCTCACTATTCTAGTCCGTGAATACTCACCGTCCAGGTCCACAAGTACTCGCAGACTCACCGTTCAGTTCCACAAGTATTCACTGTTCTACTTTGTGAGTACTCGTGGACTCACCAGTCAGGTCATGGAGTACTCACCGATGTACTCCATGAGTACTCACGGAGTCACTGTTCAGCTCCACAAGAACTCACTGTTCAACTGCATGAGTAGGGACTCTGTTTAGCTTTGCACTCTACCATCACTCCTGATTGTTCACATATATTCACAGTTCTTTCTACAGCGAGAGTCATAAAGTTACACCATCTACAAACACACCAGCCTGTATATTTCAATAAAATTGCATTATATTTTAGCATACTACAGACTGGTGCTTTGTGCTATTGTTTCTAATTTTCATGAGTTGCAGAAGAGTTGGTGATTTTTATTTGCCTATTGTTGCTCATTTTGACAGTACAAAATAGATGATCGCAGGATGTAATTTTACTATCTTTTAATAAAAAATGTCAATATATCAAAATAATATATTTCAACTCCATTTTTAAGTTATAAAACTGGTTCAAAAGATTAAAAATTACATCCACATTTACTGTTCAGCTAATCAGATGTGACTGATATTTTTGCAGAAGTGTAATTTCTAAAATAACATCAAATGTAGCCAAAAAACAGTTGGAAACAGTAGTTAACTCAGAATGCAGCTTGGATATCTAAGGTACTGTGCATTATATGGTGTCTTGATAATAAAATAAAAACAAATAGTGTCAATATTAATTTTGTTTGCTTAACTCCTTAAAATCATCCACATGTAGCGTCAAGTGTCCAGTACAAATACATCATCAGAAACCGTCACATATTAAGTTACAACCTCTGGCACATAATTATATTGAGCTACGGACCTGTGATCGTTTGATTTTATAATTGGATACATCCAAATATTCGTAAGGCAATCATTGTTGATCATGTTATCCCATCTAGAAATGTGGATTTGAACTTTTTACCACTTGTGTTTTCCTTAGGTGTGTTGCTAGCGAAACCTTTTAAATCGACAAATTGTTTGCTTCAGTATTTTAAATCACAAATATGTTCAGTGTGTACGCATCAGTGAACAAGATTAATGTTGATGTAAAGCTAAACAATTACTTCAGTTGATGTATTCAACAAGAGGGTATTACTCAGTGAGTACTTATGAATACGGTCCATGATCTTGTCCATCAAAGTTACAAAATGGACGACGTCTGACATTCCATCAATTTGGCTGGTGGGAAGTGTATGTGGGAAGTATTGTTCTGGCAGATCTCACATTGCACAAGTGATAATGCACATCATTGGTAAAGCAAACATGTCACAGGTAAATTATGATGATTATCTTATATTAGGCGTTGGATCCATCCATCATGACAGTGACTATAGAAGCTTGAAATACAAGTTACTATAGACAGTTAGCCCACCCATAAATCATTGAAACGTATAATGTAAGTGCATGGTTTTGTCAGCAGAATGACTGTCCTTTTATCTGCTTTGGTCAGCAAAGCAAGTGTTGGTGTTACAATACATCAACCAAACCACCAACACTACTTCAGGAAAACACAGTTAAAGCGTGCTCTAATACCACATCACATGTTGCTTATTAACTGTAACGCTTTTATAGCACTTATATCCTTGAAAATTCAAGCTCAGAGGCACAACAAACAAAAGCATTTGGCATAATCATAAACGGGGACAGGCAAGTTGTTATTAAAGCATGGAACTGCCGAACATTTATGGTAGAAAAGCAATTTCAAACAAATTTGATGTGAGTTTTTTTTTACAAAAGGTAGCTATAGTTTCAGATTTCATGGGGAACCTACAGAAGTAATAATCCAGGTGGCGCCATTATGCAACTTGGGCCTCATGCCGTCAACCGCCAATGTCTCATAATCTGGTTACGCCGCGTTCATTCGTTATGTCCAGCATTTGTTAACACACATTGTAGATATGCATTGTAGTTACACAAGAACACCAAAGATTAACTGAAACAAAATTAAGTGCGCATTTGCATAAAGAACGCAAATATGTCAGACCCAAGTTGCATATCAGCACCCTCTTGATTGTTAGCATAGCTAGAGAAAGCACGTTTACTTATTTTGAGCTGTTTTATGAACATACAGTGGTTTGAAAACGGATGATTTAAGGGCTCTAGTGATACGCAACAGATTAACTAAGTATGTCAGTTGTTGAGTCGAAAGAGTACCGTAACAATCACTAATCTGAATTCTATTTGATCTACAACGTGAAACCAGTGCAACTGCTGAAGTAGGGGCAGTGACAGTGAGAAACAAGGGGCGTGCTAAACAATGCTATATGTTGGAGTAAGTACTTTTTCGCAATGTTGTTGGGATACGAGTACTGATACAAGGCATGGATAATGTATCTCAGTTAATGCCTATATCGGGAATGTGCTAACCATTAATTACACAAGGATAAATAGTGCTTCTATAAAAACCCTCTGTTTAGTGGTAACAAAAACAGTTAGACAACCAAACAATGAGTGTCCAAAACCATTTTTAATACAGATTACAAGAAACAATCTCGTACCTTACAACAAACAAAATTTCGAAATATATTTTTTTTACATCCACAAAACATGCATTCACTTCCTGATCTGTTAATAAACGCTAGTATTTTATCAGCAGACAGCTGTAGGAATAGTTCACATCACTAGATCGTGTATGAGTTGCCCTATACATACTGCAACAATGACCATGGGTTGGTAAGTCATTACCATGACAAACACACATGCTCTAAATACAGTCGCCAATTTCTGCTACAAAACGTGTGTACAAAAACCTTCACTAGCAAACATGCGACTGGTATATATGTACATATTTACATCCGCTGACCGCACGAGGTAGCCAGTATTTATATGGCGTGAACGATAAAAATCCAGACATTTAAAACTTAACTTGAGGATGGATATCAGTGGCGTTAAAAACATGAACTGTGTTAAAAGTACAATATGCTCAACACTACACTGAATGGAGTGATGCGTCAGCTTTGAGATCACATGACACTCATGTGACCTGACAGATGTGCATCATGTAGCACCAATGAGCCTGACATCTCGTCAGAGTGGACAGTCCAGCTGATGGTCATCTCTCGACAGTCTTGTTCCACACACCTGCTCACACCACTGCTCAGAACCGCAAATGGGGCTTGTACTTCGCCATGTATCTGCAGATGACAAACAATTATTCAAATGACTATCTAAAGTATTCTACTATAATCGGGCTAGCGTTATGTATTTGTGCATCTTACAGCATCTTGAGCCCTAAACTCTCATGGGTTCATCCATGGCCTAGGAAGTGTTCACCATATATATATATATATATACATATATGTATATACATTTCTCTATATACATTTCCAGCTGTGCCTCCAAACAAGTGGTTGAAGTTTTAATGTAATAAACCATTCACTGATGGTCTAACCATTCTCTAGAAAGAATTGGGATCCTGTATGTATATAGTATTATATATATTTTGCAACTTAATTGACACATCAATGTATCACCCTTTCCAATGATGCATGGGTGGCATCAATCGGTTTTTATTATTGTTTTTATATTTACAAAGCCCCTTTTTGATATAGATGAGAATTTGTACCCAACTTTTTATGATTGTACTATGTTTTCATCATATACAAGGCTATTTATTTTGTGTTTTACAAGTACTAATGTACGGTTGTGTAGTAACCTGGTCTTGCCTGCATGGCACCAAGTGACTGTATCATACAGAAATAGGCAACTGTTGGTTTCCCCCGATATGAATGTTCTGTTCATAATCTGAACATTTTCACTCTGGCATTAAGAATGTTACATTAAAATGGAGGACCGACAGTCCTGGTTTAATCAGCCTTACTTGTCCAAGACAACCCAGAACTGTTGCAGCATGGCCCTGTCCAGGTGGCGCTTGTGGCGATCAAGACTGAGCACATGCACGTTCCACTTCTTTATGTTATTGTCAAGTGACGTCTCGTTCCACTTCAGATGGAATGCTCTTACTGCAAGCGTGACGAATGCTTTTGAGAGAACATTGATAAAAATAACAAACATGTCTACCAGTAATTAATTGTGATTTGCAGCACTATGCATGTGTGTAAGTTTACAGTGTAAAGTAAAATAAGCCATTTTTAAAAACAAAATCTTTTAAAAGGGCCTTCAAATACATTTTTCCAAAAAACCTACACAGTATTCAGTGGTGTACATAACTATATGTGACGTGTTCTAATGAAATGAGTCGAGTAAAACAAATTGAGTTAGTCACACCATTGGAAAGAAGACGTATTAAGCTTTCCAACAGTGTAAACATTATGAACATATCTTACACAGAGCTAATGTTATTGGGCGCTGAACATGCCTGTGGTAGAAAGTTTCAAACGGAGAAAAACGCATTTGAAGTTCGTGGTGACGTAAGCACACAGTCGAGTACATTGTCGATCCAAAATCGGCCATTTTGCTTCTATTACTCCATTTGATGCTTTCAAAATAAACATCCCAAGTTATGTTCGTTGTCGAAGATATATCATGCTAACTAACTAATCATACATTTACTAAAATTATTACAACATAATCTGAGTATTTAGCAATGTTTTCTAGCAGCGACCCGCTCGATCGCACTGTTTACGTTTACAGTTAGCCAGTCCACACTGCGCTTTCAGCTCTAAGCAAATGAGGGGCCCACTATCAGTCCCTCCGCCACACCTACTGACGTTTGTTTACAGATAGGCCTCTCGCCTAAGCAGTGCTATTGGCTTAAGCCAGTGGGGATTCCTACTACAAGAATCCAAAAGACGGCATCCTGGGCTTTCCAGTAGTACCGAATGTGTCCGCTATGCATTGAGGGAAACCCCAAAGAATGCAAGTCGAACAAGTGCGATTTATCGGTTCTGTTTTACGAAATTCATGTGTGAAATGTTATGTAGTATTTCTAAAAGGCTATAAAATGTACTAAATAATAATATAAATGAGAAATAAGCATTGCCAATTGACATAAAAGATATCAAAGTATACTTTGGTGACAAAAAGTCAAAATCGTCGGAAATCATTGTTGCATGTTTATGCGGTGTTTTCTCGAAATAAATTTTGTTGACATATGACTCATTTTGTTAGAACATGTTATGCAACCTCAAATGTGCATCCTTTTTTATGTAGTTTTGTCTAAATCACTATGCATTTTTATTAACTTGATTGAAAACCAGATGGTCAGAACATTCAATCATTTGAAAAGGGGTTATCCCAGCAATCAACTGCGGCAAATTACAACACAGTCAAAGTCAATTCTTTCTTTTCCTCAATCATGTTTCAGTTATCGGGATCAACATTTTGACCGAGATACCTTTAGTAAATATTTCAATGGGGTTGCCACTCCACGGCCAGCCTTTGAACTGCCAGGCCGGACCCTGCACAAACACAGCAACCACCCGATCCCTGTAACAAAGTACATCACAAGTCAATGATTACTGCCCAGGGGCCAGTTTCATCGAGCAGACGTCATAGCTTGCTTGTAAGTCGTAGGCGTAAGTTTAAGCTAGCTGAAATATTTACGGGATTCCCCAATGCGACCTAATTAGGTCAATTCTACATCGATTTGGTAAAGCGAAAAATGTTAAATTGGTCTCAATTATAATAAGTCAGCCATAAGCAACATCGTCTAGTCACTGTTAGCTATGCCCAGTGGACCCCCTAGTTGCGCATAAAGTTATGCCAGTCAATTAAACTGGCCTCTGGGAATAAAGCATCATATATTGCTGACCGAACATACCCTGTCCATACACACGTTACGTAATGATGATAACATCTGTGTTGTGAATACATGTAATGATTCCTGTTTTTGTTTGCGCTCTTCTAAGCTCAGTTTCCTGGAGATAAAGATAGCAGGTGCTACAAAAGTAGTATTATCAATGTATAGTCACACTATAATCCATGTGATGTCAGAGTTGAGAAAGTGAGGAATTACTAACGATACAAACCAATCATCTGGCTGCAGCTTCGTGGCATTGTCAATGATTCGGTAGGGCACTGTGAGACCACCTGTTTTCTGTCGCTGTAACAACACCTCGTTGTCACGACGACAGCCTTGCGACTTCTTCTCATCCGTACTCACAAACCTGAAACAATGGGTTACTTGTGAGGTATTTCTGTTCAATTTACTTCCTTGGACCAATGTTCTATAAACTGACAGATTATTAAAACACTCACAAAGTGAGTTATTATTTTATCTGCAGAGTTATATATTTCCATCTGGAAAGTGTAGTGGCTAACAACACACCAGATGGCGCTGTGCGAACAGATCTGACATAACAACACTGTAATGGCAATACTCGATAGAATGTGCCAGACTCACTTGAGCTCCTGCAAGATCTCCTTGCTGTTGTACATGGTTATGAGAGACGTGGTAGCAGCTGGAATTATTATTATTGGCGTCTTTGAGCCTGCAACAAAATAAACAATAAGAAATGTTATTTATTTATACCATACCATAGTCACAAATGTTCACAGTGCCCTGTCTTTTGACAGATCTAACAACTAGAAAAAAGCATCAGTAATTTTGATGTCTTGCAGCCGTTCTGTCGACTATCCTTTTCCCACCTCATTCTGTCCTACTGTCACAGACTGCTCCAACTGTCTCCTCCTATTCCTGTGGCCTACAAACCCAGCCTGTTGCATCCTAGTTGTGCACGTTCTCCACCACCAAACTATTCTGCCACAAATCTTATAAATCATTGGGCGACTTAAAGGATCACTAGGGGGCGCTGCTACGCAACTTGGACCTGTGACATAATCGTGCTCTTTACATGCGCACTGTTTATTTCTTTTTTCAGTTCATGTTTGAATTCTTTTAAACTCAAACTGTTATTAATATAAGGCTTTGTGTTAAGAAATGCCAAACATAATGAATGAATGCGGCGTAACGATATAACAGGATGCTGGTGGTTGACAGCACAAGGCCCGAGTTGCATAACAGCGTCACCTGGTGCATTAGTTATGTAGATTCCCCATTAACCATGGTTTAACTTTCATTACACTGATGCAAATCAGTAATGTTGGATTACCGCCTAGCAAAAAACAGTGTCACAGTGGTGCATAGAATATAAATATTTGTCAGAATCTGATACTAAACAAACTAGACATCATACTGTACTGGCTACGCGGCACATATGGTACATATCACAGCACCGGTACACACCCTTCTTCTGATTGGCCGGTGGTCGCGCCTGTGCTATTGGTCGTGCAACTGGCGGGGCTGGCTGTTCAACGACCTGGGCCTTCTTGGCCGACGCGCCCTCTGTCACAGACTTGAGAGTCATGCCGTGATATGTGCCCATTGTGTCAATCTGGAAGCCCTCCGTCTCTGAAAGCCCAAAACAGCATCGTCTCAGCAACAGAAATATACCATGAGATGATTTTTTAAATTGTATGACCATTGCATAACATTCAAAAGTTTACTTGAGTAGCATAACTACTCCCCAAGATATCCATTTCATGAACAATGAAACTGTATGAAACTGCTGTAAAGGTAAACTAGCAAACTTGCAAAAGCTTTCACCTGGAATGCAGTCTCAAAGACAGTAAAACTTGGTTGCTCTCTGCATGGTCCAGTCAGTGTAATAGCACTTTCATAAGAGTATCGTTACATTAAAATAATAAAACTAGGAGATGACTTTGATAGTTACGTGAGATAACTTAGTAGCCTTTGGTGCTAGGGTGAGCAGAGATGATGGGCCACTGTGGCTTTTCTTGCCAAACTATCACTGTGCCAAGTCAAAATTATTTACAAGTTTGCCTTATGATTTCATCAAACTGCATAATTGCAGAGGATACTAGATAGGGCTGTTTTTTGGCAAAGATTATTTCAAACAGGCTAATAACTCAAATGCTAATGCACCTTAACCATACCCGGTGCGACTCAGATTGTGGAATCAGAATCAAAGGCTGATTCCGACTTCAGTTCCAGAATTGGAATTAGTCAATTTGAAAGCAGTGGATAATGTTTTGTTTCCACAACTTTACTAACTTCACTTTGCTGTTTCAAAAGTATGTTGAATATAGGTGTAAAACATTACATACTGAGAAGAACCAGGACATTTTCACATGTGATTTATTACTCCCCAACTGCCAAAATAATCAAGTAAATCAATCAAGACAATTTCACAAATTCCTGTAATTATAATGTTATTAAGTTGTTACTGGATCTTTGGTTTTTCTTTAGGCAACGGCTGGTTGTTGCCATTGCATTCTGACTTGAACTACCATTTTGTAAAGAACGTGTCTGTAGAACACCTACTTTGTTACCTGGAACCAGAACCACCAGTGTGGGTGTATTTGGAATCAGAACCACCAGTGTGGGTGTATTTGGAGTCAGAACCACCAGTGTGGGTGTATTTGGAGTCAGAACCACCAGTGTGGGTGTATTTGGAATCAGAACCACCAGTGTGGGTGTATTTGGAGTCAGAACCACCAGTGTGGGTGTATTTGGAAGCCCGGGGGAGACAAACCACCAGTGTGGGTGTATTTGGAGTCAGAACCACCAGTGTGGGTGTTTTTGGGAAAGTCAGAACCACCAGTGTGGGTGTTTTTGGGAAAGTCAGAACCACCAGTGTGGGTGTATTTGGAATCAGAACCACCAGTGTGGGTGTATTTGGAATCAGAACCACCAGTGTGGGTGTATTTGGAATCAGAACCACCAGTGTGGGTGTATTTGGAATCAGAACCACCAGTGTGGGTGTATTTGGAGTCAGAACCACCAGTGTGGGTGTATTTGGAGTCAGAACCACCAGTGTGGGTGTATTTGGAATCAGAACCACCAGTGTGGGTGTATTTGGAATCAGAACCACCAGTGTGGGTGTATTTGGAATCAGAACCACCAGTGTGGGTGTATTTGGAATCAGAACCACCAGTGTGGGTGTATTTGGAATCAGAACCACCAGTGTGGGTGTATTTGGAATCAGAACCACCAGTGTGGGTGTATTTGGAATCAGAACCACCAGTGTGGGTGTATTTGGAATCAGAACCACCAGTGTGGGTGTATTTGGAATCAGAACCACCAGTGTGGGTGTATTTGGAATCAGAACCACCAGTGTGGGTGTATTTCGAATCAGAACCACCAGTGTGGGTGTATTTGGAATCAGAACCACCAGTGTGGGTGTATTTGGAATCAGAACCACCAGTGTGGGTGTATTTGGAATCAGAACCACCAGTGTGGGTGTATTTGGAATCAGAACCACCAGTGTGGGTGTATTTGGAATCAGAACCACCAGTGTGGGTGCATTTCGAATCAGAACCACCAGTGTGGGTGTATTTGGAATCAGAACCACCAGTGTGGGTGTATTTGGAGTCAGAACCACCAGTGTGGGTGTATTTGGAGTCAGAACCACCAGTGTGGGTGTATTTGGAGTCAGAACCACCAGTGTGGGTGTATTTGGAGTCAGAACCACCAGTGTGGGTGTATTTGGTTCAGAAAAGTGACTTGGTATCAGAAATGTGAGTGGTGATGTGGATTCAACCCCACGTCTGACCTTAATGCTGATGTGAACTGAGTACACCAACCTTCTTTGCCACGGAACTTCTCCTGGTGGAACCTGTTGTAGGCGACCGACTGCTGCGGTGGCCGACTCGGAACCTACAACAAACACACTCACTTCTACACCTGATTCTACACCAAGTCACGGCCCGTCCTGTCAACAGCCCTTTCCCCAACTAGTGATCCCAACATGTCCCGCCGTGCTCTACATTACATCACTGTTTCCAACATATAATGCCTTCACTTTGTTTCTCCATGACACTCTGCTCCTGCCTTACTACGTGTCCCACTTAGTCTCCCTCTGACATATCCCAGCTCATCCCCTTCTCTTTGTAGACTCCCATTCACCACATGTGTGCTCCCAGTGGTATTTCCCCTCTTCCCTACCTGTGTTATTCCCTCCTCCTAATTACCCCTCCCACTCACCGAGGGTGTGCGTGGCATGGCTGTAGGGTGTTCCCGGTGGTGTTTCCCTTCTTCTCGTGCCTTCATCGCTTGCAGAATCCCAAACACATTCTTTGCAAAAAGCTACAATCAACAAACAAACTGAAATGACACATCTTGAGAGACTGATGCACACGTCTTGAGAGACTGATGCACACACATTACTCAATGCTGATGTATGTGCCTGGACTGTCTGCATAGAATGCAAACAAGCAATATTATGAATATACTATGAACATGGCCCACTAGACAGTGTTAAACTGCTTTATCAGTGTACCAAGTGGAACAGTGTTAAATGCATATGATTTATCCAATTATTTTGTGTGCATTACTGCTAGTAGTTCTCTGCAATTTGTTTAAAGAAAGGAAAAGAGCAGTGAATGTGTACCAAATGTGCTTCAAACTCGACAAAACTGTGTCAGAGTTCATTTGGTTATGTTGCCATTGGCAAAATGCAGTGGATCCCTAGGTATAAACATGGGCAAGCAATGATTGTCAACATTCTGGCTATCACTAAACTAAAAACAATTGTGAAAAACTGTGTCAGATATCCATGAAAGATATTACTTATATGTGACGTGTTATAACAAAATGAGTCATATGTCAAAAAATATTATAATTGAGTTAGTCACACCATTGGAAAGAAGATGTATTAATCTTTCCAATGGTGTAAAAAGTATGGAGATATCTCACACACAGCCAAAGTTATTGGACGCTGAACATGCCTAGGGTAGAAAGTTTCAAACGGAGAAAAACGCATTTGAAGTTCGCTGTCACATAAGCACACAGTCGAGTACATTGTCGATCCAAAATTGGCCGTTTTGCTTCTATTACTCAATTTGATGCATTCGAAATAAACTACCAAGGCATGTTCGCTGTCAAAGATATATCATGCTAACTGTTTACTGAAATTATTACAACATAATCCGAGTATTTAGCAATGTTTTGTAGCAGCGACCCGATCGATTCCACGTTGTTTACGGCTAGCGAGAGCGCACTGCACGTGCGCGCACAGCTCTAAGCCAATCAGGGCCCCGCTGTCAGCTCCTCACGGCATCTAGTGACGTTTATTCACAGATAGGCCTCTCGCATTAAGCGCTGCTATTGGCTTACACTGACGTCAGTGGGGATTTCTACTACAAGAATCCGAAAGAGGGCGTCCAGGGCTTTCCTGTAGTACCAAATAAGTCCGCCATGCGTTGAGGGAAACCCCAAAGAATGCAACATGAACTAGTGCGATTTATCGGTTCTGTTTTACGAAATTCATGCGTGAAATGTTACGTAATGTGTCTAAAAAGGCTATAAAATGTACTAAATAATAATATAAACGAGAAATAAGCATTGCCAATTGACAAAAAAAGATACCAAAGTATACTTTGGTGACAAAAAGTCAAAATCGTCGAAATTCATCGTTGCATGTTTATGCTGTTTTCTCGAAATCAAGTTCGCTGACATACGACTCATTTTGTTAGAACACGTCACATATAAACACTGTTAGCAAGGCCAGGTATGATGGTGATCGTGTGCATCATTTTGATTGTGACAAAGACGATCTGTTTGGACTGTGGACCACAACGGCTGGAGAGGACAGATAGGCTAAGTGTGGTATGTGCTTGTTTACCTTGCCAATGCTCTGTAGCACAGTGGTTCGTGTCCTCCACTGTCTCTCCCGGCTCACAATGTCTCTTGTCACATCCACCTCTGCGTCAATGAAACTCCGCTGCTCCAACATTCCAGCCCCGAGCTCATCATCTGCCTTAATTGTTGCTCTCTTTTTGGCAAGACGCTTTGCCTTAATGGCTGCGATTTTGTCAAGTGGAATTGCTTCTGGCAGCGAAGAACTCCTGTGCAAAAAAATATTTAAACATTGCAATGCAACACATTACTATGATATATGCCACATGTATGTCATAAACTGAATCCTGTTGATTATGTAAGTGGTTGTTTGTTATGACATTTCTGGTGTAGTAGTCATGCAATCCAAAGTAAGGTGTTATTAATATACAATTATAATACATATTATGCTGCTGTCATGCATGCTGTTTGCATGGCCAACATCACTGCCAGTGTGTATCGAATGTATTGTGTTCCATAGAACTACAATGACTTCAAGGGCTCCTACAAGGGATACACATTCAGGCCACCTGGTGGTGATCGGGAAGCTGTATATGCCAGCCAATTAGTTACCATGGTCGGTAGGTGAGGCACCAGGCGCTTCCCAAAAGTAAACACGGCAACATATTAATAAGGCATAGTGGCCGTAGGATCACACAGTCTGGGGAAACTCATCAATGGCACAAAAAAAGTAGAGAAGCTAAAACAAAGAAGAAATAAGGTATTAATACTATCATGCATATCACGTGAATGGATGCCCAATGTTGGTCACCAGGGTCACTTCAAATCCAGCTCAATGGTCATGAGAGCAGACCTCAACGCCATGCAATGTGGAGTTACTCCAACTTACTTAATCTGTTCTGGAATCATGGAACCTTCTTTCGGAGCATCCAGTTTCTTTGACAGTCTCTCTTTGTCGCGTTGTACTTGAGCTTCCTGAAAAAACACATTTCTTAATTTACAATATTGTAAATAAAAACAGGTTCTACATACTTGAATGTATCATGTAATGAATCTGGTGATCTTCCACAGGAAATTATTTGCATAGTGAAAACATGCTTTTACAACAGTTTTACCACTTTATGACATGACTTTTTTTAAACCTTCAATTCAGCTTCTGGTCAGGGAGCCTTGCTGTGAATCCTCATCATGTTTTTTTGAAGTTTCTCCATTTTTCTCTCCTTCCAGCAGTATAAATGAGTCTCTGGATATGTGAAGAATTTTGCATAACAATTGCATTATGGCTGTATGTTCCTAGATGACATGGGACAGTGTTTAAATAAACAGGTCTTCCAGGAGTGTGAAGATTTACAATTTAAATATGAACAAACTTTTCCAAAGAAATGTGTGAGCCTATTGTTGTAGTCATTTGGATAACAACAAATTTATTTCACTACAGATGCAATATTATGTAAAAACTACAAAAGGAAATAGTGCATCACAAGACTGCATTGTAACTTCAACGAACAATTTGACCTACTTACCTCAAGACGTGGCTTCTTCTTTTCAATTTCTAATCCTGCATCGTCTGCTGCTCTTTTAACTAAAAACAGATACATAATTAGTCCCCATGTATGAATGCAATCAAGCCAACATTTTGGATCACTGGAATGCAAATTAAAACGAAAGCATCACAATAGACATGCAAAATTG
Source organism: Ridgeia piscesae (assembly GCA_025642075.2). NCBI lineage: Eukaryota > Metazoa > Annelida > Polychaeta > Sabellida > Siboglinidae > Ridgeia > Ridgeia piscesae. Next base: position 645,839 of record JAODUO010000199.1, on the reverse strand, counting down.
ACTTCAAATGTGAGTAACTGGCAAGTTCCATCAATACTGTATATCAAATGTGTGAATAAATGAAATAAACATTTAATTAACATTAACCGAGATACAAAGGAAAGAAGAGTTGTCAGCAGTAAAAATAGGTATGGGAAAATAGAAAGCAACTCATGGAATGGCATCACAATCCCATCACAGCTTTCAGAGACTAGAGGAGCACTCGTGGTCCAGTGTCTTCAAGTTTACCTTGAGTAGGTCTCTGCAACGATATTTCAAGTGGTGCACTTTTGTCGATGTTTGATGACGTTGTTGTTTCGCCATTCAAGTAGGACAGTAGGTCCTTTCTGTCTGGTCGCCGTACCACCGGCACATTTGCTGCCTGTCAGTGTATAACAGACAACACTGCCATCACATACATGTTATTCATACACCATGAACAAAATCAGATACCCCAAAACATTGCAGAGAATTCCCAAATATTCATAGGGACAAAAAACTAAGATTTGCACAATAAAGTTGGCATCATTCCATGCAACATTATATTCTGGCAGCAGGCTGATGTCAACTGCAAGGGAAGATTATTTTGTGTAATATTATGTATGTGATACACTTACCGCAGCTTGCCGCACATAGAGGGCATGAGGCAATGCGACATTATTGAGCAGGAAGAGGATGCAGTCCAAGGAATAGTAATCTTTTGAAATACCATCCTTCCCAGTACTGCAAGAAGAACAGTGTGTATGTCACAAAGTTATGAAGTCACTACCTGTATATTTGCCTACATTTGATACTTTCTTTTGATCAACATTATCACAGGCATGTTTATACTATACAAATATTGCGTGTTAGACAGATTTAGCATACTTTTAAGGCCGAAAAGGTTTCAATACCCAATACAGTAACACAACATGTGCATTTCAGTGGGCACAAATCGGAGAGCAATTTTATACCATATATATGCTTTGAATAATGTTAAAATATTAAATGACTGAATTACCACACGTAACAAGGAATATCAGACCAATATAACCCAAATATTATAGGACTACGAATATTATATCAAATGTAGACAACGAAGTCGATCAAAGTTAGTTATAACGACAACATTTAGTCCGCATTCTACACAAGTGCCGCGAAATGTTCCTTGAAAAGGGTAACTACAAAACACGTGGACAGCCCAAGATTCGCTATCTTGCAGTTACAATACACAGTACACTGTCTACAGTACAATTCAGACTCAGCATGTGATACTGCTCCGGCGATTGCGAGGGACACTCAACGTCAACAATACGGTAAAATATACTACGAACAATAGTAACATGGCTTTGTCAAATCAACCATCTACCTACCCATAAATCAAATAGTTTGTTTTTGTGTTGCTCGGCCAAGCAAAATCGCCAAATATAACTTGTTCATCGCGCTGCACAATATCTTTCTTTTCGACATTATACTGTCGGAGAACTGTAAGAGCATCAGCCATGGCGGCACAGTTCGGAAAGGAAATGCGGATGGGATATTTCGTTCGCCAGGTGGCGTCAACAGTTACCTATCATCGGTTACCCAGACTCCGTAAGGTGGCAGCACTTTTCAGCCCCTTCACTCTTCTTGGCGTCTTGTCTTGTCTGTATACCTGACCGTTTGACTCTTGGTGGAATCAAACGGTGAGGGTTGGGTGCGCATGCTTGTTGTGTTATTAGTCATGTATTAAAGCTTGTCTAAAATGTTGTGGTTCAGGAATGTTAGCAATTGCATGTGGTAGGGAATTTCAGTCTCTTATTATTCGAGGGAAATGAGAAAATGTATAGCAATTATTACTGGCGTGGATAGTGTTGAATACTTTATTGTTTAAATGCCTTGATAGGCGTTGTATGGGCTGGAGGAGGTTATTGACAGACAAGGGTGTCCATAGATGGCTTTGTTGAGTATGGTGAGGTGTCTGTTTGTTTGTCTGGTTATTAGTTGTTGTAGGTGTAACATTTCTTGCACGAGTTAGTCTCATCACAAAGCATTTGTCGGGGTTAAAGTGCATTTGAATTTAAAATATTCATACCACCAATATCCTACCATACAGCAACTCAATTTCATTGATGCACAATACATATCTTTATTGATGCACACTTCACTTCACAAGTTCACATATATACAGTATTGCACTAATGCAACAAATGACATATTATATAATTGTAACATAACATGAACATGCCTACTGTGTCAGCTGTCCAGCTCTACTATAACACACTGACATACTACCATCATCTACCATTCCTGCAACATTTCATAGCACATTTCACAGTGAGTTCTGTGTCTGTGTCATGTGATCACATCTGTACGGTGATTGATGACTGCTTCATGGCATTGTAGATGTAGGTGTTGTTGATGGGAATGAACTGATGGGTGATCACTTTGATCACTTCCTGGGCTGCCACTCCGCCCATGTACGCAGCCACCGAGTGCAGCTCTGAGGCTCCATATCTGCAGCTGCAACAGATGCATGCACATTTTTCACATTTCTCACATTTTTCTTTTTTAATATATATTAATATTATTGTCGTATAGCTGGTATTATTGTGTTGTTTTTAATTTCACATGTCTAATCTCCTGTTAAAGAATACAGTAACATATACTTATCATAATTTATACATACACTGTAGCATATTTTATATGTTTATTTATCATGTTTTATAGCGCATCATAAGTATCACCATCTTTTACATCTGCATTTATGCTTCATACAATTCTGATAATTTTCCCTCCGTTATTTGAAAATATAGTTTACCAATAACGGACTACCTATAAATGGATGTTGTTTTCGGTATTCTACATACTCCCAGATAATGTTGTCTTCGGGTACTCAGTTCACTGATCTACTGACTGAGGCCTGTTTTACAATTTGGTAGTTAAAACTCCCTCAACTTGTAGATGCTGGCGAATCAAAATCAGCATGACATCCCACGTAAAATGAAGCACACAATGGCAAGTTTTGATCTTTACTCCCATTGGTTGGCTGATTCACATGACTGTGACGTCAGTCAACTATGAGAGCACTACAATCAGTGTACTGCTGAACCATGTTGACAAAACAATTTGGTTTCTAGTGTATACATAATATGTGTATGTCTACCAATTTTATTATGGTCAAATTTTTAGTAAATATTTCACAGACAATTTCTTAATATAAGAAACCATGTAGCTGTAAAATACCACTTACAATTCATGCACATAATCGTCCTTGACATTTTGAGTAATGCCCCAGTCCTGCAGAAGTTTTGACACACAGGCCTGCAGAACAAACAGAAGACAGTCACACACCTGTATACACATAGTCTGCAAGGCAACACAAATCTATAAAAATGTCTCGCACACACAGTCGGCACAAAATTTATTATAATGGAAAAGCCAAAAGTTATTGAAACATAAAAAAGTAAATAACATAAACATGACCTGACCTTCAACTTAGGGATGTCAGCCTCCATGCTGTCTCCGTAGCACCCTGGGTACTTGCTGTACTGGCTGTAGAACCTATCAACTGCCCTGAGGAGGATGTAGAAGACAAGGTCGTCATCGTCTGTGTCCTCAAGGTGCATGGCTGCAACAACAAGCACATTTTGTAGAGTCTTATTTATATATATATATATATATATTTTATAAATGTAACGTCAGCTACATATATACAATGTTTTTAGGACTGCTCTGTATGTGTGTATAACATTAGCTGCGTACATCAACTTTAAGGACTGCTTTTACTCACCACTGCTGTCAGTAATCACTGACAGATAATTAATAAGTGGAAAGAGCATGATGGATAACCAGTTAACCAGACATTGATAATGATGAATTAAATAGTACACCTAACTAGACTTTGTAATCTAAACATCAGTAGGCTAACTTTGGGGCAGCACAGTTGTACATCAATATGCGTTCATGTACCAATGTCCGTCCACTAGACTTGTTCTTGTTACTGGGCTTCCTTGGACCACCCGGTCTCAATCTACCAGTGGCAATTAGAAACACACAAAATAGTTATCTTGACTTATCCATTGATATATATATTCTGATTACGTGAAATGTTTTCATACTCTGCAGAGGTCACCACTGTGACATTACATTGTTGTCTCTGGTGACAGCAGAAGTGGCAGGATGAGTGAGAATGATCACAAGAACAAACAGGTGTAATGGTGATAAGTGCTGTGTTCGGTTTGTCAATCCATGGCCTGATGTAACTTTGTACATTAATAAAACATGCACACTGTTGCGGGAGGCTTCTGCACTAACCAATGTCTGCGTGATTGGCCGTCGCTGGATCGTATTCCTGAGCAAGGGATCGACACCGAATCAGTTGTAGGAAGCTGGCATTTTTACCTGCCAACACACAGTCTTATTTCCTCATGCAAGTTTACAGTGGGGAAACTTTACAGTCTTCAAGGTTATACTACCATCAAACATAGCTTGATTTAGTCTAAGAGGTCAATTTAAGTGTTAATCATTTATTATATATGTACACACACATATATATATACACCAAAGTTACAATGATATTGTTAAACAATTTTTAATTCAGTTATTATTATTTATTTTATGTGTATGTATATAAAGGTATTATATTATCATATATATATATATATATATATATATATATATATATATATATATATATATATATATATATAACATACACATTATAATAACACGTTAATAATAACTGAATTAATAACTGTTTAAGGACACAGGCTCCTCGTGAAATGGGTAAAACCCGGTATACATCATATCTCAACAACTACTCATTGTATCTTGGCCAAATTTGCAGGATATTATGTTTGTATAAAAAGAAGGTTACCCGTTAGGTTATATGCAATTTGCATAACTTAAACCAAGAAAAAGAAAATTGAAAAGAAAAGAAGTTGTTGAATAATATTTTGTTATAATTTTTTTTTAAACATTCAACAATTTCTTTTTCTAAAAGTATTGCACAATTTGGCATATCATTTACTAGAATAAATACTAAAATGAGACATACAATATAATGTTTTCAATGACACCTACTCAAAAAATTTAGATTTTTTGGTTGTCATGGTTTCAGTTATGCAAATTGCATATAACCTAATTGGTAACCTTCTTTTTATACAAACAATATCCTGCAAATTTGGCCAAGATACAATGAGTAGTTGTTGAGATATGACGTATACCGTTTTTTTACCTATTTCACGAGGAGCCTGTGTCCAACTCATTCCAAGCATTAATCATTTCAACAACAATAAGGCAAAGCTACCTCCTACAATCATAGTCATTATTAATGTGTCTCAGTTATTATCACCAACAACAACATGCATTTGACAACAATAATTCTCAACTGAGAACTGGAATGTTTGGTGCTAGAAAACTGTGAAAGTAAAACTGCAGCAGTTGTAACGTTTACTTACAGAATGTCTTTATGTCAGAATCAGATATGTTGTCTTGTGGCTGAAAAAGAATTCAGAGCTAAATGAAATTATCCCATAGTTTGGATCTAACAGCGATAGTAAAATGCCTAATAAATGGTACTGTGACATGTTCTGCAACCCAAAATGATACATGCTAACTAAATTTTCAACAGAATGTATTTAATATGAAGTTGTCCTAATGAGCCTTATTTTTCCCACAGAGAAACACGCAAATAATTGACTCTCAAATATATCAATGGTGGGTATTTTTAAAATAGAAAAGCCAGAATATATACTTTTCTTGGAGAGGAACTGGGACTCCAAGATTCTCTTGTAAGAGGCTCATCCTGCAAGAGAGAAGTCAACAAGTTATTTGTCACAGTTATTACTGTGACAAGCTGGAAAATATTACACATGTGGGCGCTCTCATAGGAAACAATAATACTTACTTAACACATCAAACTATAAGACAAAAACACGCATTTACACTGTTATTCCTAACTGACATCTTTACAAACATTACAAATGCCTAGGCAATATGCATATGTACGACATGGAAATAATGTATACCGAGTTATAAATTTGTATAACAAACTTGTTTGCATAAATAAATGTTACATATTAAAATACCTCAATCAACACTGAAGGTAAGAACAACTACTAAAAATTGACTCACCCGTCCTAGAGTCTGCAGAAGCTGGTGCACGTAGTTGGTTACTATGGCGATGTCCTGCAGGGCCTGTTCCTTGTAGATGTTCTGTAGCTGGATGTAGCGCTCTGAGTCAGCCGTCATATCAGGGATACTTCCACGCACCGGCAGTCGACCTGCTCATGATACAGTATACATTTTATGTGGTACATGTATACTTATACATAGCATTATTATCTTCATGTATGTATGTATATATATTATAAAGCTTCTGTTTTTAATTTTCTATTTTACATGGTTCTATTATCCCTGAGGGAAATGTAGCATGTTTATTTATTTCCAAAAAATGTATCCCACTCATATGATCACTCTACTATACTATTAAGATCACTTTAGCCCTATTCTGAGGGTGACCTTAGTAAACAGGTTCCACTGTAAGTATGAGACATTTATACTGACCTTGACCTTCGTTCTGCACAAATTCCTTCACAGCCCTGGCCAGGATCCAGAAAGGTTTGCTCTAAAACAACCATACTTCAATATCATCTCTATGTGCACCATAGATGAAACATGATTATGAACCATGTTCATGCGAGAGATAATACCTTTTCTTCCATAAGAATAGTGTTTCAGGTAAACATATTTAAAAAACAACTTGGTCTATTTACACCACTTCTGTAACTGTCACTGAATAAAATGCAACTGGCCAAAAAGGTAAGCCATATTCCGACTACACGGTATATGCCCATATGAACACTCAGTAGTGTATTCTTTCATATATATGTATGTATGTAAGAATGCATGCATACATTCATACGTACACACATATTAATACTCATACATCACACTCACACAGAAAAAAACAGAAACACACACACAGGTATAAAAACGTCCCAAGCAGATTCGCATTCACGTTATTGTCACTTAATATTTTTTTCACCACTTCCAACTGCTAAAATCACTGTCCCAGCCGTGTGAGAACTTACAAGTATATCATGGAGCTCACACTAAGCTAACTAAAGGCAGGCAACATTGAACAGCAAAACTAGCAACATGGTGAGATAATGTTTGCGTTACCTCAGATTGGAGATTCAGGCAACAGTCGTCATTCATGATCTGTTGCACACTGTCCGGAATCTAGAGAAGAACCACCACATTTAGAAGCCTATAATCATATTTAATAATTCACTGCCACAACAAAAGTAAATCATTAAATCTGATTAAAATATAATCTCTATCATACTGACGTCACTGTAACAAAACCTGACACAAGAGACTATGTATAATGATTACCTTGGTTGGGACGAGTGTAGAGTTCACATTCCTTATGGCTTCATCAAAGTTCTCCTCATCTTCAGGGACTAAGTCCTGATTCTTCAAAATACCTGTAGCAGTGATATTTATTAATAGTCACTGTTTTTCAATTGTACCATGGAGTATTGTGTCTGAATAAAAAGACAAGGCCTCTGTAGTCAATAATACTTATCACTGATAGCAATCATAGCATGTTGTTTAGTGGTCTAGATTCTATGAATAAATGCACAAATTTATTACACTGGAAAAATTAAATTACCAAAAATTTGAATATTGGCATGGTCATAAAAGTATCTAACAGAAAACCAGCATTTGAAATAATTCCTTGTTCACTTGCCTGGAACATGTTTTTGCCTGGACATGTAGATTGATCCTGCATAGTTGTCAGGTGGATAAATCAAATCTATTTTTGAGCCACCACCATTAAACAATATTATATAGACATGTATATTTTATTAGACAGTATATGCTCTTTATACAAACTCAGAACTGAAATAATTAAATGTTTGTACTTGAATTTTGGATGTTAGAGTTGCGATTTATTTATTAACAGTTAGTTAACAAAGCACCAACCAATATTGCAGTACAGGTTCGACATATACCATTACCAACCTTCTCTGATCATTTCTTTCAACTTGCTCTTTTCTTTATAATTCCTTGGCATTTCTCCATTGTGCTGCAACGGAAACATTACATTTATATGTGATGAAATGTCACAAACCAATAAGCAAACCACTCTTAGTATCTTTCACACAGTTTTTAAAAATACATCATAACTTGGTAGATCAGAGGTCAACAGCCTAAGGAGTGAACACAGAAAGCAGCCTGTGGACATTGGTGCCTGTGAAGGGATGCAGTCACAATGTTCCAAAGTTAGCACAATAAAAAATATATAATTCCAAATGGAAATTAAGTACTGAAACAATGCATTAACTTTCTTTTAAATAAATATGCACTCGACCCAATATTTCATGCAGCATATAACTGCCACATCAGTTGGTGTGCGTCTGGCCAAGGAGAGATGTATGAGGACACAAACCTTCTTCCAGTCCTCCAAGAACTTGTAGATGATCACCAGCCATGGTGTGTGACTGTGTTCCTGCCAGATACAAATGGGGCACTTAATTTTCTACATCAAGACACATCAATTCTCACTGGTGGGCCAATTTATTGGCACACCAAATGTAGTGCAGCTGAATATGAAAACCAGCCACATTGTCCAAAAAATCACGTGTTTTTATTCAAGAAGTGGAAACAAACAATATTCCCATTTCTAATACAGTTTAGTATATTACCATTAGAACCAGTTACAAGAATAAAAAGAGGCCACCTATCAGAAAACAAACAAAAAGTACAACTTACACTTGGATAATCAAGAAACTACTCGATGAATTTATAAATAAGTATGTTAGCTAAAGCATCGCAGTGAAATCTCAAAATGCCCCCATGATGCAAAACCACCTTTGACGCATTTACGGGCAAATACACCTGGCAACTTTCAACTGTTTTTTTTTTTTAGGCCGCCACACACATATATATTACTGTATTTGTGTCTGCATATTTTGGCCAGTTTCATATTTTATAGGAGATATTGGGGTGTATATACATATAATATAAGGACACAATAATATATATATTGGAATAAATATATATCACAAAATGAAACTGGTGGAAATGTGCACAGACACAAACGGTATTTCACACTGACATTAAAGTACAAAAAAACAGTGTTGCAATATTTCACTGTAAACAGTAAAGTAGACATCGATCAAACTAAAAAGACGATGATGTCATTTGGCAAAAGTGAAGAAAAGGTCCATATTTGTTTTCTTTTTATTTATATATAATATCAGATTATTAATTAAGGACATTCACTCAGTTGTATGAAGCATGATTACCTCCTTATGAATTTGCCAAAATTGTAAAAACATTAAAACTTTAATCATCTCAGTCATTAACACTTGTAACACATGCTGGCCAGTAGCTACTAAATTATGAAAATCCGCTTATTTCAGAAGCGAACAATTATGCGGTAAAAAATACAGCAAACACTATTTTTCTCAGTATTAAATAACATAAAAATGAAAGGTTAATGTTTAAATAATTGATACCGAACTCTACCTAGAAGTCTGTGTGAATATGACCTACTTTTTTGGTCATTTCCGCCATGTTTTGTGCATTGCAGTATTCTGTGAGCGTCCGGAATGGATGATCAAGACGGAGATCTTCAATGGCGTTGTCTGGATGGGACTCAACGACTGCGGCAGTGACAAACATCACGTCAGTGTCATTTTACTATTACAGTGACAAACATCACATCTGTGTCATTTTACTATTACAGTGACAAATATCACGTCAGTGTCATTTTACTATTACAGTGACAAATATCACGTCAATGTCATTTTACTATTACAGTTACAAACATCATGTCTGTGTCATTTTACTATTACAGTGACAAACATCAAGTCAGTGTCATTTTACAGCAATGGATGTTAGGTCAGTGTCACTTAATTATTACAGCAAGTCAGCAATGGATGTTAGGTCAGTGTCACTTAATTATTACAGCAAGTCAGCAATGAATGTTAGGTCAGTGGTACTTAATTATTACAGCAAGTCAGCAATGAATGTTAGGTCAGAGGTACTTAATTATTACAGCAAGTCATCAATGGATGTTAGGTCAGTGTCACTTAATTATTACAGCAAGTCAGCAATGGATGTTAGGTCAGTGGTACTTAATTATTACAGCAAGTCAGCAATGGATGTTAGGTCAGTGTCACTTAATTATTACAGCAAGTCAGCAATGGATGTTAGGTCAGTGTCACTTAATTATTACAGCAAGTCAGCAATGGATGTTAGGTAAGTGTCACTTAATTATCACAGCAAGTCAGCAATGGATGTTAGGTAAGTGTCACTTAATTATTACAGCAAGTCTGCAATGGATGTTAGGTCAGTGGTACTTAATTATTACAGCAAGTCAGCAATGGATGTTAGGTCAGTGGTACTTAATTATTACAGCAAGTCAGCAATGGATGTTAGGTCAGTGGTACTTAATTATTACAGCAAGTCAGCAATGAATGTTAGGTCAGTGTCACTTAATTATTACAGCAAGTCAGCAATGGATGTTAGGTCAGTGGTACTTAATTATTACAGCAAGTCAGCAATGAATGTTAGGTCAGTGGTACTTAATTATTACAGCAAGTCAGCAATGGGTGTTAGGTCAGTGGTACTTAATTATTACAGCAAGTCAGCAATGGGTGTTAGGTCAGTGGTACTTAATTATTACAGCAAGTCAGCAATGGATGTTAGGTCAGTGGTACTTAATTATTACAGCAAGTCAGCAATGGATGTTAGGTCAGTGGTACTTAATTATTACAGCAAGTCAGCAATGGATGTTAGGTCAGTGGTACTTAATTATTACAGCAAGTCAGCAATGGGTGTTAGGTCAGTGGTACTTAATTATTACAGCAAGTCAGCAATGGGTGTTAGGTCAGTGGTACTTAATTATTACAGCAAGTCAGCAATGGGTGTTAGGTCAGTGGTACTTAATTATTACAGCAAGTCAGCAATGGATGTTAGGTCAGTGGTACTTAATTATTACAGCAAGTCAGCAATGGATGTTAGGTCAGTGGTACTTAATTATTACAGCAAGTCAGCAATGGGTGTTAGGTCAGTGTCACTTAATTATTACAGCAAGTCAGCAATGGGTGTTAGGTCAGTGGTACTTAATTATTACAGCAAGTCAGCAATGGGTGTTAGGTCAGTGGTACTTAATTATTACAGCAAGTCAGCAATGGATGTTAGGTCAGTGGTACTTAATTATTACAGCAAGTCAGCAATGGGTGTTAGGTCAGTGGTACTTAATTATAATAGCAAGTCAGCAATGGGTGTTAGGTCAGTGGTACTTAATTATTACAGCAAGTCAGCAATGGATGTTAGGTCAGTGGTACTTAATTATTACAGCAAGTCAGCAATGGATGTTAGGTCAGTGTCACTTAATTATTACAGCAAGTCAGCAATGGATGTTAAGTCAGTGTCACTTAATCATTAGAGCAAGTCAGCAATGGATGTTAGGTCAGTGTCACTTAATCATTAGAGCAAGTCAGCAATGGATGTTAGGTCAGTGTCACTTAATCATTAGAGCAAGTCAGCAATGGCTGTTAGGTCAGTGTCACTTAATCATTAGAGCAAGTCAGCAATGGATGTTAGGTCAGTGGTACTTAATTATTACAGCAAGTTAGCAATGGATGTTAGGTCAGTGGTACTTAATTATTACAGCAAGTCAGCAATGAATGTTAGGTCAGTGGTACTTAATTATTACAGCAAGTCAGCAATGGATGTTAGGTCAGTGGTACTTAATTATTACAGCAAGTCAGCAATGGGTGTTAGGTCAGTGACACTTAATTATTACAGCAAGTCAGCAATGGATGTTAGGTCAGTGGTACTTAATTATTACAGCAAGTCAGCAATGGATGTTAGGTCAGTGGTACTTAATTATTACAGCAAGTTAGCAATGGATGTTAGGTCAGTGTCACTTAATTATTACAGCAAGTCAGCAATGGATGTTAGGTCAGTGGTACTTAATTATTACAGCAAGTCAGCAATGGATGTTAGGTCAGTGTCACTTAATTATTACAGCAAGTCAGCAATGGATGTTAGGTCAGTGTCACTTAATTATTACAGCAAGTCAGCAATGGATGTTAGGTCAGTGGTACTTAATTATCACAGCAAGTCAGCAATGGATGTTAGGTAAGTGTCACTTAATTATTACAGCAAGTCAGCAATGGATGTTAGGTCAGTGTCACTTAATTATTACAGCAAGTCAGCAATGGATGTTAGGTCAGTGTCACTTAATTATTACAGCAAGTCAGCAATGGATGTTAGGTCAGTGGTACTTAATTATTACAGCAAGTCAGCAATGAATGTTAGGTCAGTGGTACTTAATTATTACAGCAAGACAGCAAATGGGTGTTAGGTCAGAGGTACTTAATTATTACAGCAAGTCAGCAATGGATGTTAGGTCAGTGGTACTTAATTATTACAGCAAGTCAGCAATGGGTGTTAGGTCAGAGGTGCTTAATTATTACAGCAAGTCAGCAATGGATGTTAGGTCAGTGGTACTTAATTATTACAGCAAGTCAGCAATGGATGTTGGGTCAGTGTCACTTAATTATTACAGCAAGTCAGCAATGGGTGTTAGGTCAGTGGTACTTAATTATTACAGCAAGTCAGCAATGGATGTTAGGTCAGTGTCACTTAATTATTACAGCAAGTCAGCAATGGATGTTAGGTCAGTGGTACTTAATTATTACAGCAAGTCAGCAATGGATGTTAGGTCAGTGGTACTTAATTATTACAGCAAGTCAGCAATGGATGTTAGGTCAGTGGTACTTAATTATTACAGCAAGTCAGCAATGGCTGTTAGGTCAGTGTCACTTAATCATTAGAGCAACAGAGGTGTGTCTGTCAGTGTCACTCAACTGTTACAGCAGTATGTGTTGCTAAGAAAGTATGACAATTAGTTTAGAATTAATTAAATTAAATGGGAAGTTGTCTGTTTCATTATGTAATTATTATTAGGGAATCTGCCAAGCCAACTGTACTTTGTCCCAGCATGGTCTGGAGCTTGGGAACGAAGCACCTTCAAAGCATTAAGCACTAACAGTGGCTAATTAGTATTTACACACTGAATACTTTGATGACTCTGAACACCCAGACTCACCAGTGTGTTCTTTCAGTACCATCCTCATGTATCCAATGAGTCCGTAACTTCGACACACCAACAGTGGCGTGTCACTCTCCCACAACTGTGCCGCCAGTGTCACCAAGGTCCTACAGATATACACAAGACAATTTACTTACTTTAGATGAATATTTTTATTTATATCATTTAAAACTTAAAGTTCTATCAAAGCCCACTCATCAAAGTGGCTCTGATGATGCATCTATTAATTAGTTATTTTATTTAGAATTTTTAATGTAGCTTCTACTATTTATCAGTGTGATATACATTGTTCTAATTTAATTATTTATCTGTCAACTTGTGTGATTTAATTTTATTATTTTATAGTTATCTATCAATTAATTTTGTTTATTTTTATTTCATGGTGAAACATTGTAATGTCTTACTTATTGTAATGTCTTAGTTATTGTAATGTCTTAGTTAATATTTAGGAATGGTAAGGAATGTTATAGAAAAGCAGACTCACCTTTCCGGCAGGTCCGTCACTATCACCATGTGGAAGTTTTGGAAGAAACCAGAGTTGTTCCTCAGCAGGTTGTCGACAGTCTGTGGGCATACGACGGCAGTTGAAACAAGGTTGTGAGTCCCGTTATCCAGAATGATTAGCATTAGCAGGAAATTCAAAGAATCGGTTGTACTGAATGTGGGAATGTGACAAACACAACAAACAGCATTACAATAAATACAGCCGGGTGATCACGGTTTCTCCACACACCTAATATAATATGTATAATCTTAGAACATCAGCTACAGTGAAGACATTCAGATAAGCCATACAGCTCTAGCTGTGTAGTGTCTGACTGCCCCAGTCACTCACCTCTTCAATGAAGTCACCGTTGACATCTTCATTCAGCTCCAGTAGTAGTTCCGTCGCAACTTGTGCACGCGACTAAAGACAGGTGGCAGAAACTGTTTACAACAACTCAACCGACAAGAAAACTGGTTTACAATCTACAGTGAATTGATTTCTTAAGTTGGAATTCCAGTTAAATTAAATTAAAATTTTTTGCTCATTCATGATTTTGTATGAAAAACATTTCAACACGACGGACACTTCATCTCTGGTATTATTCTTAAATTAAAGCTTCTTTAAAATAAAACCATCACATTTTATGAGATATTAAGTTTAACACCAAACTTACCTTTCCAATGGTGTCCTTCTCTAGAAAAAAACTGCAAAGATAAAAACATGTTACGTTATATGTTACGTGTCAATTTAAAAAATTACAGTTAATCAGTCAATTAATTTGCCGTTTCTCAACTATTCATTGTTAAGTAACTGTGTGTGTGCGAGCATGTATGCATGCATGTGATGTAGTATATGCATGTGTGTGTGTGTGTCTTTGGTGAATGAGGATTACAATAAAAAAAGAACTGACAATAAATAACTAACCCTTAATTTGTTGTATATACTATAAGAACCTTAAATTAACAAATGTGCTAATTAACACTGTACATACTTATTTCCAATGTCTTCTCCCGACACCTTGTGTGCATCAACTATCGTGAAAGAACCGATGCCTGTAACAAAAACAGTTCATGCATCAAATATAGTTAATATATACCTATTGTGCCAATTACCTTTAAAAAAATGATGAGAAAGAACATGAATGTGTGTTTTACTAGATCTATCTTTCCAACAAACCAAACTCTGTCAAGTTTTTACCTTTCTGGTGATGGTGTATCTACTGAAATTTCAGGAAAGTATTCATATAGATACCCAGGTATGCCCAACACCACCTCTTCTTTACAGCATAATACAAAAATACAATGTCTCACCAGGAAGAATTATGTTCTTCAGGATCTCGGTTCCCGTGGCTGTTGCGTTGACGAGGCACACCTTGGCACTCTCCAGAGCTGCCTGGCCATGGTCACCCCAGAGTCTGTGAACACAGCAGTAAATAATACTAATAAGTTATTAGTATATTATAAGGGGTGGTTTCTTTAGTATTCTATGTTCAAAACTATACTGTTTAGTCTCTCACAACATATGGTGGAGACTCGATCAGTGTAATTGTTTGAGGCCAAATGGCCCTAGTACAAGTATGACCTGTGACCTATATGTCAGTTTCATGTGTTTCATGCCAGTCAAACAATTAATTTATTAAGTGTATACTATGACATCAAACATTAAAATAAGTCACTTTGATGATAAGATCAGATTGTACTTGTGTAAATCTGGACCAACCTAAATTTTGCTGTTATAACTGTACCTTTGATATTTCATTTCATTAATTCATTCACTCAACGCTATCCCACGCATTTTTTTATAAATAGCGCGTCTTAAAGCACTTTTGTGACCAAACAGACAGTGAGGTCGGCATAAATAAATTATGTTTATCACTCATTCTGAGTGCACAGTGGTGTGGTGCATGGCCACTGCATTTGCAGTGCTGTTTGGGTCTCAAAATGTGTCTAAGACACAATAGTTCTAAAATGTAAATATAGGTTAGGTTGGACATAGCTTAGCGTTTTGGTTAAGGTGAATCATCCAATGTAGGCAACTCTACAATTATAACAGTAACATAGAAGTGGGTCTGGATTCAACATAAGTGTTAATCAGACTTGTAACTTGGTAGCTTATACTATGCATTAATAAAAAGAACAGCACGAACGTTTTTTTGGCAAAATGTTGACCACATCCAGGCTACCAAAATTATCACTGTCATTGCCAGTTAATGTCCGAGTTATCATTATCAATTTCATTTCAGCAAAACTAAATAACAATCCGTAAAAACGACATGTGCCTATTGTTTCGCAAATTAATCAGACATTAAAACAGAGAAAAAGTTCGAAGAGGAGGGTCCTTTAGGCTTTAGCCAGCATAACCATGAGTTGAATTTGGGACGACTTATCCCTTAGCCGGCTATCGCTATCCGGGCATCGACTCAAGTTTACGAGATGGTTTTCACCTTAATTGCCTGTCGTATTTTTTAGACTTCTCGGCAGGTCCACTTTCCATATTTCAGTATTTCACAGACGTCGTTAACATCAACAACTGTCTGCCTGTCAAGTTTGTAAAATATAGACTAGGTGAACGGTAAAAGGGAAACTCGCACCCCAGAACCAGGGCGAAAATAAGAGCGAGCCTAACCGAAACCGTCCAAAATTCGTCCAAAACATGCCAAATAACATCACGTCTTCTATCAAATTCCGCTTCTATCACAGCACACATAATTGGAGGAGAATTGTGAAGATATTATATTTATATTGCATGTGTATGTCTACTGACGGAAATAAGCTGTGTTTTATTAATTTTAAACTTTGAGACATTTCTAGGATTGCAGAACGCCTTGGAAGTTGAACGTGGGGCCAATACTTAGTCATACTATTATTTCTTGCTTTGGTTGGTTTTTATTTTAGTTAACTTGCCGGATCAGACATTAACTAATACATTAACTATACAAAATATATGGCACCATTTGGGTTAAACAATCGCTATAATTTGCTATATAAAAACAAATTAGCAAAAGAATCATCAATGTAGGTAAGTAATGGCTGGTCCCTTGTCCAACAATAGCGCCACCTGGACACTAAACGCAAAAATTGGCAACGGAAGCCATTTTGGAATTCATAGCCGCAAATTGGGTAACTTTTAACAGCGTTTCAAAGATACTTAGTCATATATGCTTGATTTTTTAGATACATAGTAATGTGTAAACATAAATGTTATATTTTATACACCTGGATTTGATGTTATTCTGAAGTATTAATGTTGTTAATATAAATATTTTGACAGCTTGAAAATTTTCGCACTTTCCTCAAATAAATCCTGACGCCACCAGCGACGGGGTCGTCCACTAACAAAATATAATATGTTTATTTTCTTCTGAGACAGCTGTTTTTTGTTATTGTACTCTTTTGCATTAAATATATAACATTTGTCAAGCTATGATTGCCCTGATCACAGCCTATTTTCATTGCTCCTTGAATATTTAAAATGCATATTTGTAGAAGCTCGTACTGTCATTAATATAATATTTGGGATTTAATTATGAAATAATTTTTTTTCAAATAATTATTAGGCCCTATAATTTATGGTTTAGACTGTCTAGTAAGTTAGTATAATTATTCGTAGAAGGGCACTTATGCAGAATTCAGACCCACCTCAGGCTCAGTTTTGCCATCATAAGTACACATAACTATCTTTGCCAACGTTTGATACTTTATTTTGTTAATTAAATAATTTAACATCATCTTGCACATATTTATGTTTTATAAACAGCGCGTCTTAGCAGACTTTTGAGGTCGAAAAATAGCGCGGTCGGCATAAAGAAACTATTTATCGCTTATTCCATGTGCACAGCACAGTAACATGCACCACTGCGGTTGCGACTAGCACAAATCGCACTGTCTTTTTGACCTCAAAAGTATGCTACAACACGCTATTTATAAAACATAAATATGCCCAAGATGATTTTAATTGATTGAATTAACAAAATCAAGTATCAAATGTTGGCAAAGATACAGCTATAATGGCAAAATTTAGGTGGGTCCGAATTCTGCATAAGTGCCCGTAGAAGTCTTAATACAATAAGTTCACAGGACTTCCTAATTCCAAATAAATGTGTCAAGCATTACATGGGCATGGCAGATGATTTGATTATGACGATTGTCCCCAGTCCCACTATTTGACATATTAAGGAAAAAAGTGCTACAGTGGCACCATCTAAAGAACGAGTGAATAATGTTAATGCAATTGCATGTTCATGCTAACAAACATTTTTGATCACCACCGAGTATTGCTTGTTGGTGGGGGAGAAGACTGGCTATGAAGAGGACTTGAAGCAGTGCTAGCTAAACATGTTTATAACTTTTTATTTATTTTGTTAGTTTCTTTTGTTAGTTATTTTGTTGCAAACTAATGAGGCTATCTAGACAAAGTCAGTTAAGTCCAAAATAGCAACCTATTTTAAAATCACTTATGATGTTCAGCCTATTCATGAAATGAACCACATTTTAACAAGTAGATATAACTTAAAGTGAGAAAACATGTACATACAGTACTGCTACGCTTTGTCACACCTGTCCCATAGATTGCACTATACATGTCATGATGGGGTGAATGCTGTACAATAACCAAACATTCTCACAAAAAACATTTAAAATTTAAACACAAGCAAGATTTATCTTTGCCATATACTATGAAATACTTAGAACAGTAACAACAGGAACGATTGAAGGAAAAAGATCCATAGTACACATGCCTTTATGCATGATTTTCACCCATCTATGTGTCCACTCAAATTGTTACCAAACAAACTTTAACCATGCACATTATTGGGGAACAGGTAAGAGAATACCAGAACATAAAAATCATAGATAGTGTGGAAAGAGGCGAAGAGAACTGCTGCCCACTATATAAGAGGCTTCTGGAGGGCATTGTTGTCAACACCAGACAAGGTACTTAGAGAAGTCAAGTAATATGAGCATTTGATCCGGTAATGTCATAAAATGTAAAAACATACTGACACAAACAATCAAGCGCACCACACTGGAAACTAGATTTATGTTTGACTTTTCACAAACTTATTCTGAAACGGGAGATAGGAACAAAATCAAATGGTATGGGAGTTTTATTACAGTTATTGCTAATATCATAATAATAAAATAAATTTAACCCAAATTGAGATAAAGTTGCCATGATGAGGTTTGTGAGCATTCTCCCTTTCAACTGTTTCAAACATAGTAATTCAGTAAAATATACCACTACAGAGTGTACCTGAAATCAGTTTGTAATGTAACATTGCCCAGTGTGTGACTGTATGGCCATGAGTTGCCCAACAGAGAAAGGGTAACTTCCATTGTATTACCTGCACATTGTATCATATACTGCTGGAGAATGGTGATTCAGTAAGTTGTATTGTCCAGAACACAACGCAAATTGTCCTAAGCTGAGTAGACTTTCTGCCAAGAGTGCCGTCATGTTGCACAATTTGTTATTGTTTGTTGACAGGTGTCGTCTGTTATGATTGACACGTTCATCTGCGGTTCATGCCAGCTCGCATTTCACGACATTGCTGAGTTTCTGCAGCACAAAAATGCATGTTGCGAGGAGACAACACCACAACAACAGCAGCAGATCCAGGCCGTGCTGGGAGAGGACGGGTCCATCTCGGCTGTTCTAGTGCAGTCAGAGGGAGAAGGCCAGCCCCAGAATGCATTGCCACTGGAGGAGGTGCAGGGCTTCTCCAAGGAGACCACAGTGGGAGCTCCCAGCGAGGTGTCCGTGAGTGGTGGAGAAGTGTTGCAACCACTCCAGCAACAGTACAAGACCAGTGCAGGGGTAGCTGAGGCCTCTACTGATGGTAGGACTTTCATGAATATGAGTTATATAAGACAATCTATAAATTATGTTGGAGACCTCTGTCAAGCTTTGCCAACAATGTTGCTAACGGTTAAATGCACACATTGTATTACCAAGAGCAAACATTTGACCCTTTAACAACTTTCCCATATGTTGTTGTCTTACAGACTTCTGAAACCATAATTACAAAAAATAAACAACAAAAGCACGTGTTGAGGCAGCCATTTTGTTGAACGCTTGACAGAGTTTACTAAGCAACTTGTACATTAATTATAGTCCTGTTTCAACCTTGTGCCAGTAGTCATGTTTCAAACACTGGCAGGATCCACTGGTGTCTCACACTCTGTTTAGCACACAGACTGCTGAACTGTGCATGTTTAATTTTTCATTTCAAGTTATGCCAATGCTTGATGCAGGTTGTGGGTTTGCTTGCAGGCAATGTGTATGCCGTGGTCAATTCCAGCAATCAAGGTGATGTGCTCACTTGGGCCAATGCCAAGATTCAGCTAATATTAAGCACACCAAACAGCGACCAGCCAAAGACAGCAGTCACCAAAATAGGAGGTAAAATACATGGTAATAGTCATGTAAAGTTTAGCAGAAGCTTGAAGTAATTTAAGTAATTTTACCTTTTGTGGCATTGTATGGTTTTTTCATTTGCCACTGAGGTAGTTTTACACTATTCTGATCTACATACAGAAATACCGCTGAAAGATATTCTACTATAAACTAGCCATGGAGTAATAGTAATACAGCTGTATGTCACAGTACTATTACAGATGTTGAAATATTAGTAATAATGAAGGTTTGAGCAAAAACACTACATAAGACCAGGAGTAATGTAATAGTAATTGTCCTATTACTTTTTTATTATGTGACATTTCAAACTGATTAGTTGCAAGGGAACTAATATGACACTAGTTTCACAAGTAAGTATCCCAGTGTCAGGCACCACTCTAGCACTGTGTCACATCATTGGTGTGTGGTTATAGTGCAGCTTGCATGTTGACAGGAAGAAAACGAGGACGGCCGAAGAAGGGTGAAGAGAAGGCACACACTGCACCTGTAAACATAGCCAAAGTAGAGAAGCCAGCACTTCCAGAGAGAGGTAGTACACGTATGCATGCATAAAACTAACAGTGCTGAAACAAATAGATGGTCTCAGTAAGCCAGTGTCATCTTTGTTCACTTGCAGTGTGTGGGTGTACGTGTGTGTATGTGTATCACTGCAGTAGCTGGGTCCCTCCTAAACTACAGCAGCTGTGCTCCAGCTGCAAGACTAGGAGCTGTGTCCTTTCTCTAATGTACAGCAGCTATAAGACTGCAGGAGCTGTTCCTTGTACGACTCAAGGAGGTGTGTCCCAGTTGTATGACTGAAGGGTCTGTGTCCCATCGATAAAACTGCAGGAGTTGTGTGCCTGTTTTAAGACTGCAGAAGCTGCATCCCATCTCTCCCAGCTGTAAACCTGTAGGAGCTGTGTCCCAGCTGTAAGACCTTGTAGGAGGTGTGTCCCAGCTGTAAAACTGTAGGAGGTGTGTCCCAGCTGTAAAACCGTAGGAGGTGTGTCCCAGCTGTAAGACAGTAGGAGCTGTGTCCCAGCTGTAAAACTGTAGGAGGTGTGTCCCAGCTGTAATACTGTAGGAGGTGTGTCCCAGCTGTAAAACTGTAGGAGGTGTGTCCCAGCTGTAAAACTGTAGGAGGTGTGTCCCAGCTGTAAAACTGTAGGAGGTGTGTCCCAGCTGTAAAACTGTAGGAGGTGTGTCCCAGCTGTAAAACTGTAGGAGGTGTGTCCCAGCTGTAAAACTGTAGGAGGTGTGTCCCAGCTGTAAAACTGTAGGAGGTGTGTCCCAGCTGTAAGACTGTAGGAGCTGTGTCCCAGCTGTAAGATGGTAGGAGTTGTGTCCCAGCTGTAAGATGGTAGGAGCTGTGTCCCAGCTGTAAGATGGTAGGAGCTGTGTCCCAGCTGTGAGATGGTAGGAGCTGTGTCCCAGCTGTAAGATGGTAGGAGCTGTGTCCCAGCTGTAAGATGGTAGGAGTTGTGTCCCAGCTGTAAGATGGTAGGAGTTGTGTCCCAGCTATAAGATGGTAGGAGTTGTGTCCCAGCTGTAAGATGGTAGTAGCTGTGTCCCAGCTATAAGATGGTAGGAGTTGTGTCCCAGCTATAAGATGGTAGGAGCTGTGTCCCAGCTGTAAGATGGTAGTAGCTGTGTCCCAGCTATAAGATGGTAGGAGTTGTGTCCCAGCTATAAGATGGTAGGAGTTGTGTCCCAGCTATAAGATGGTAGGAGTTGTGTCCCAGCTGTAAGATGGTAGTAGCTGTGTCCCAGCTATAAGATGGTAGGAGTTGTGTCCCAGCTATAAGATGGTAGGAGTTGTGTCCCAGCTGTAAGATGGTAGTAGCTGTGTCCCAGCTATAAGATGGTAGGAGTTGTGTCCCAGCTGTAAGATGGTAGTAGCTGTGTCCCAGGTATAAGATGGTAGGAGTTGTGTCCCAGCTGTGAGATGGTAGGAGTTGTGTCCCAGCTGTGAGATGGTAGGAGCTGTGTCCCAGCTGTAAGATGGTAGGAGCTGTGTCCCAGCTGTGAGATGGTAGGAGCTGTGTCCCAGCTGTAAGATGGTAGGAGCTGTGTCCCAGCTGTAAGATGGTAGGAGCTGTGTCCCAGCTGTAAGATGGTAGGAGTTGTGTCCCAGCTGTAAGATGGTAGGAGCTGTGTCCCAGCTGTGAGATGGTAGGAGCTGTGTCCCAGCTATAAGATGGTAGGAGCTGTGTCCCAGCTGTAAGTTGGTAGGAGTTGTGTCCCAGCTATAAGATGGTAGGAGCTGTGTCCCAGCTGTAAGATGGTAGGAGTTGTGTCCCAGCTGTAAGATGGTAGGAGCTGTGTCCCAGCTGTGAGATGGTAGGAGCTGTGTCCCAGCTATAAGATGGTAGGAGCTGTGTCCCAGCTGTAAGATGGTAGGAGTTGTGTCCCAGCTGTAAGATGGTAGGAGCTGTGTCCCAGCTATAAGATGGTAGGAGTTGTGTCCCAGCTGTGAGATGGTAGGAGCTGTGTCCCAGCTGTGAGATGGTAGGAGCTGTGTCCCAGCTGTGAGATGGTAGGAGCTGTGTCCCAGCTGTGAGATGGTAGGAGCTGTGTCCCAGCTGTAAGATGGTAGGAGCTGTGTCCCAGCTGTAAGATGGTAGGAGCTGTGTCCCAGCTGTGAGATGGTAGGAGCTGTGTCCCAGCTGTGAGATGGTAGGAGCTGTGTCCCAGCTGTAAGATGGTAGGAGCTGTGTCCCAGCTGTGAGATGGTAGGAGCTGTGTCCCAGCTATAAGATGGTAGGAGCTGTGTCCCAGCTGTAAGATGGTAGGAGCTGTGTCCCAGCTATAAGATGGTAGGAGCTGTGTCCCAGCTGTAAGATGGTAGGAGTTGTGTCCCAGCTGTAAGATGGTAGGAGCTGTGTCCCAGCTATAAGATGGTAGGAGCTGTGTCCCAGCTGTAAGATGGTAGGAGTTGTGTCCCAGCTGTAAGATGGTAGGAGCTGTGTCCCAGCTGTGAGATGGTAGGAGCTGTGTCCCAGCTATAAGATGGTAGGAGCTGTGTCCCAGCTGTAAGAGTGTAGGAGTTGTGTCCCAGCTATAAGATGGTAGGAGCTGTGTCCCAGCTGTAAGATGGTAGGAGTTGTGTCCCAGCTGTAAGATGGTAGGAGCTGTGTCCCAGCTGTGAGATGGTAGGAGCTGTGTCCCAGCTATAAGATGGTAGGAGCTGTGTCCCAGCTGTAAGATGGTAGGAGTTGTGTCCCAGCTGTAAGATGGTAGGAGCTGTGTCCCAGCTATAAGATGGTAGGAGTTGTGTCCCAGCTGTGAGATGGTAGGAGCTGTGTCCCAGCTGTGAGATGGTAGGAGCTGTGTCCCAGCTGTGAGATGGTAGGAGCTGTGTCCCAGCTGTGAGATGGTAGGAGCTGTGTCCCAGCTGTGAGATGGTAGGAGCTGTGTCCCAGCTGTGAGATGGTAGGAGCTGTGTCCCAGCTGTAAGATGGTAGGAGCTGTGTCCCAGCTGTAAGATGGTAGGAGCTGTGTCCCAGCTGTGAGATGGTAGGAGCTGTGTCCCAGCTGTAAGACAGTAGGAGCTGTGTCCCAGCTGTAAGACAATAGGAGCTGTGTCCCAGCTGTAAGACAGTAGGAGCTGTGTCCAGCCTTAAGTCTCACTCTGTGTGATTGTTGCAGCTGCTGATGGCCTCATCCACTGTCCGTGCTGTAAGAAGGTGTTCCGCCGAGAGCGCCACTTCACCACCCACAAGTGTCTCGCGTCATCTGACTATGTCGACATCACAAAGAAGGAGCTGATGAACACTGATGAACTGGACAGCGATGGAGAGGCTGAGGAGGCAACGGATGCTGACAACACAGCAGACTTCCACCTGTACAGTCAGAGGTGGGAGATGTCAATCATAGCATAATATATCTTTTTGCACTAGCGTCATATCAGTTGGCACCTTTGCGTAAACACAGTAATTTGAGTTATGACAATGGCATAGTAAGTAGCACACATGATCATAAATGTCCACCGGCACGTGTGCAGTGAAGTGGTTTATTACAATCACCAACAATTACATTGAACTGGTGGACAGTTCAGTCTCTTGGATAGTTGACAGACATCATTTAATGCAAGAATTGTTTATTTATTGAACTAAGCATTTCTGCGAATACAATGAAACTTTCTAGACAGCTAAATAACATGTAATGCAACAGTGTTGCAGAGTGATGACGTAACGTTCTGTTTTCATCTCGTAATATTAATAACAACTATGAAATACTGTCACAGGGTTCAATCTAGGCTGCACCATAGGCGCGATATTTGTTACACTGTCCCACCCAAATTGCTTGAACACACCCGAAGATCGCGTTAATATAACACTCTGCACACATAGATTTAGCCAACAAGCCCTTGCAAAACGTAGTAATATACAAACATATTTTTAGTTGTTCAGAAATGTGTCCTGTGACTCCTGTCACACTATCCAGCAAACGCAAACAGTGGAATCGACTGCATACGAACACCAGTAATAATTCTTAAACTTATTCCATGCAGATATGTTAGATGCCTGCTGTTAGGCTGAACTTGTCCACTGTCTGCTAGCGCCAACCGGGAAGCAGAATGCTCGCAAACAATGTGCCGAAAGTGTGACATGCATGCCAAACTAGATGGCAAAACTTGGCTATGTATTGTGGAAATGTTATTCTAAAAATAATACATCAATATCTGTTATGTTATAATAAACAGTTTGCAGTGAAAAGAAGTGATTTAGCAAAAATAGTCCCCCACAATGTTGAATCAGCGGCGCTTTGTGATGGTACGCCTTGTCATTTTTGTCAATCAATTAGAAAATGTGTTGATCTTCAATGCAAATGTTGCACTAAATCGATGCGACAAGGGAACTGAAAGTTATGATGAGTTTAATTGTAAACGTAGCATTACCACAGCCGCCGCTGTTGGATCTGGCCAGATCTGATTCAAACTGCAACGAATGAATCCTAGTCATCAATTGGAAAATGTCTTTTTACAGCAGATGTTGCACGAAATCGACGTTAGGGAAACAAAAGTCACAGCTAGTAGAAGTGGAAACGTGCTGATTCACTACAATTTCGAGCGATAACCAGGCCTTGTCCGCTAGGTGCATTTAGCTGCATTAATGCACAGAAATACGTTGATTAATTTAATTAATATATTGCTTTCTACTGCTTGATTTGTAGTTTATTCATTGAAATATTTACAGCAACGTGAATAATAATTGGCTAAAGGCAGGTCTCAACAATTTTCATACAAATGTTGTACCCAATATAAATTATATAACAGCAGTTAACATCTAGTAGAGTTTAGTATTTTTATAGGTCCCCAAGACCATTCTTTTATTTAAGTAATAAACTGAATAATAATTTTTTTTTATTTTGCTGCCACAAATAAAGAATGTACACGTGGGTAGTGATATTATAAATTTCTAAGATAATTAAATTAGGTAATACAAACTTGGGACATGTCGAGGGGTTCATCACTAAATAAAATAATAGTATTAATACACCTATACTCGTAATAAAAATGGTCCATAATTTGAACGTTATACATACAGTGCTGCATTGTCCAAAATGGCCCCTTTCTACAAACTAGATTGGCCCATTTTGCCAAGATCCTGGATTGAACCCTGCTGTCATCATTGTCATGAGTAGGTTATACAAATGTGAATGTGCTGATATGCATGCACAGGCATTTTGTAAAAACATCTAATCAGCGTAACACGTATAAAGATGCATAGAAAAAATATTAATAGAAATATAAAGAGAGAACGATAATATTGTGTAAAAATAAGTAAATTAAACAATAATGGACGATGCAGGTGTACAATAAAACATAGTAAACATTGGTTGGAGAATACAATTATTTTAATAAAATAATAAACCTGGAAACTACAATACAGTACAATGATCTTTAATGGTCTTAAATGGGAAATGGAAAATACGAACAGCATTTAAATTGCACTAATGAGAGCAACACACTCATCAGATGTTGTTTGTTCCTGCCAGACCCATGACTGGGAGACGTCCTCGGCATAGGAAGAATGTGACAGGGACTGTGAAATGTGAAGCAGAGACCACGGGTAAAGATCCAGCCATAGCCATAGAAGCCACAGACATTGGTGACCTGAAGGGGACAGTAGAACCAACAGGGACACAGCCGGGGACAGCCACAGGGACACATGAGCAAATTGGTAATACCACAGTCACAAACCTTGAATGCAACGTCCAGCCACAGGACAGTCAGTCTGGAGTGGACAGCGGAGCTAACGTGAAGGCTGACCTGAGTTTGGGAAGTAAGGGACGAGCCCGCTTGCCTGTGTTTGTGGAGGAGGAGGACAAAGTCGCATTTGAACAGAACATCAATGTTGATCTGAGTCAGGTCGACAACATGTTTCGCACCCTCGTCATCGAACAGGAAGTGAATGAGAATGCGCCACCACCCAGCAGTAGAACGATGAACGAGCTGAGTATATACAGCTGCAATGTGTGCGAGAAGGTGTTCATGTCACTGTCCCACATGAGGCAGCACTGTCTCATCCACACAGATCTGCGGCCATTCCATTGCACAAAGTGTGAATATGCGACAAATACCAAAGGTGAGTTGTGTTGTCTTATTGTGCATTTTCTATGCAGTGTCTAAAGGGATTTTATCTTTTAAAAGTGGATTCAGGTGCTTTGTAAATTCCATTACTATTGTTGTCACCTTCAGTGGTTTGCTGATGTTTCGCTGTTTGCATCATTATTCAAACTGGTAATAATGTGTTGGCTTTATTAAAAACATATTATTAATATGAAAACACATTAAATAACTTCATCTAACGTACATTTTGTGTATCATTTTAGGTAAAATCCATTGCTCACATTCTAAAACATTCAAATTGATGCTAATGTGTTGGCTTTATTAAATGAAAATTAGTGGACAGTATATCTTCAACATATTTTTAATAATATTAAAAGCAATTAAACACCTCCATTAAGGGCAGGATTTGTAACTGAAATATAGTCCATTACTCACATTAGCTGCTTTATTAAATGAAAATTGGAGGATAGTATACCTTCAATATACTTTTAATATTTAAATAATTAAAAAGCTCCATTAAAGGCAGATGTTGTAATATAAAATAAAAAAATAAAAATAAATAAAAGCCAGTGTGATGTCATGTTGTAGTTTAAAAAACAATCCATTGCTCACATTTCCAGGCAACCTGTACACGCACATGCGCAAGCACACAGGCCAGTTCTACCGCTGCGAGAAGTGCAGCTTCAAGACAACGAACAAGGGCCACCTGGTGGAGCACGAGGCAACACACACGGGCCACCGGCACAAATGTGACCTGTGCCACAAGGACTACAACACAGTGAAGTCACTGCAGAACCACATCCGCAAGTACCACGCCCACACACGCGCCGGCCGCGACTACCTCGCGCAGTTCCAACTGAAGCAGAACAAATGCACGGCCGTACTGCACCAGTGCCACATCTGCAACCGCAAGTTCAAGAAGAAGGTAGTAGTAGTTCTTTTATTTAAAACACTGACAAGATCATACAAAAATATGTGTGTACACAATGGTCGAAGGGGCAGACAAGAAGTCATTGACTTTTTATGTACATTTACCCTAGACAATCATATTAAGGTAAACGTATTATAGTTGCCACATGTGCATTTGTTTACATACTGGAATCAAAACATATTACTAAATATAAGACACAACACATTAAAATAGCAAAATTCAGTGTGATAACAATCGCATTCTCCGGTAACATATCTGTGAAATAGATGGTTTTGTATTTAGATTTAAATGCATTTATGGAGTTTGTGTTTAAGGTCGACTGTGACCGCCACCTGTTCGTGCACAACATCAAGGACAACCCGAACGTGTACGCGTGTGAGTTGTGCAACTACGCGGCGAGCCGACGCATGTATCTTGACAAACACTTCCGGCGCCACCGCGTCGTCTACTTCTGCTGTCACTGCGAGCAGCGGTTCGCGAGCACAATCCGGCTGACCCAACACCTGAACGAGGTGCACCTGAGTGACTCTGAGGTGGTCTCAGAGGAGGAGTGGGAGGAGCTCTTCTGGAAGTGCATCCAGGCCAGTCTCTACCTGCCGGAGCCCGGTGGGACCGTCGGGGAGTGGGATCAGGACGAGGCATCCGATCAGGTTGATGTTAGCGAGAGTGCCGAAAACTGGGCCGGCGATCCGGCAGCCAGTACACCTGGGGGCGATACACCTGGGGTTGATACACCCGGTGGTGATACACCTGAAGTGGATACACCTGGATGTTGATACATATGGAGGTGATACACTTGGGATTGATACACCTGAGGGTGATACACTTGGGGGTGATACACCTGGAGGGGATACACAGCACAGTGATATACCTGGTGGTGTAGACAGTGAAATGACAACTTGTTTGCAATCTCAACAAACTGATATTTCTAAGTCGGACGAAACAAAGGATGGCTTATTAGTAGGAAACATGGAGGATGCTGTGTCAACAAGTATAGGAGACTGTCCAAATGCTGATAGCACAAATGGGGTTGTTAAAAGTGGGGCAGATGCCCTCTCCGATGAAGCATCACACAAAGCTGCCAATGGGGAATCATGTAAAAAAGATTCTAAGTTGGAAAGTATAAATTCCTTCACCGACATTGTTGACAAGAACACGGACACTGTGACAGATGACAGTGTTCTGCCCGACACTGACATGACGCCTCAGCCTGACGTGGTGGTCGGCGACGCGGCGGCCAGTATGAATGACATCTTTGAGAGGCTTGGCTTCTGCAGCATGAACATGCAGGTATTCCAGGAACTGCGCCAGATGTTTGGTAACGAGGAGTGCGAATATTGTGGCCGGCTGTTCTACTCCAAGTCTGATCACGAGGCACACATCCGGACACACACAGGTAGGCAGTGGCACTAGTCACCATCTCTGGCTTCTTCTGTCTCTCTACCCTTTAGGCTGTCAGATTGGCAGATCATTTAAAATCTCCTGTTTCAGAAACTACACAAATGTCAGTAGTATTATTTACTAAAAACATTCTGCCTGTCTTACAGTTGAAGTTCTGCTTCTGGCATCCCTCTCTTAACGAGTGAGGTTGGCCATGTTTACTGTCATCTTTTTCTTCGTCTTTTCTTCTCTCTCTTTTCTCTCACTACGTTTTCTATCAACAGTCTCCAACTCCTATCTTTTGCTGCTGTTATCCATTTTCCTTGGACCACTCTTTCCAGATATCTCTGGCCGTCATTTGTTAGTCCTCCCACTTTATTAGTACATTTTGGGATCAAATACAAATACAACTCAGCCAAATCAAATACGTTGTTTTTCTAGATTTCAATTCAAATACAAATGTTAAAAAATCAATACATATACACTGCCATTTTTGATTCAAATACGATTCAAATATATTGCCATTTTTGAAATTTGATTCAAATATGATTCAAATACATTATAGTTCAAGTGTATCACAGTGGGTGGAATTTTGTCTAACCATAACCCCACATATAAAAATTGTGGCAAAATTTATTTCATAGAAGGTTGAAAAGAATTATTTGGTGAAAGGTGATTTGCAGTAAAGGTAGTCAGGTTGGCAGGCATTATGTGTGATCATGAAACAGAAATGTTGACTGATAATGTATTTGAAAAAGTACTTGAAAGTATAAAATACTTTACAAATGTATTTGACCCCCATGCCTGGTAAAGCAGAAAGTTCATTAGTCCATCAAAATGTTTAGAATTGATTAGGGTCACTGTCCCTACAAAGGCTTGATTGACTGCTGTAGACTTATTGGCAGGCAGGTTTACTAGTCTGTCCTTATCTGTACTACTGTACCAACTAGTGGGTAGCTCTTCCCCTGCACTGGAGGAAACCTGGGTTCATTTGTCTTTGCACAGGATGTTTACACAGCAGGATTCTTTGATGCACATTCCCTGTGAATACCTGCATTTATGGCTGTAGATAAGCTTCATTGGCTAATGTTTGACCAGCTTCACTGTAGGCCAACTTTCTCAGTGCCATCTGCCCACTGTTGACCAGGTGTGAAATACATTCTGTCTTGGCTACTGAGCCAGTTTATGTCAGGCAATGCTTTACCTTTTGTTGGTAATTTGTATGTGTATTTGATTGTATTTGCAAATACTTTTCAAATACAGACCAAATATCAAATACAAATATGCACCCTTTTGTGATTTTCAATTCAAATACAAATACAAAAAAATTGGTATACAAATACGTATTTGAACCCAACCCTGACTGTGTAGACATAGGATAGATAATCTAGTGACTGGATGTGTTGAGATGGACAGAGATGGCTGTCGTACTGTACCTGCCATGTGATATGTTGTGTACAGGTGACAAGCCATACGCGTGTGACCAGTGCAATTACCGCGCCATCACAAAGGAGAACCTGAAGCGTCACATAGAGAAGGAGCACGCCATGATGCATTATGTGTGCAGCCAGTGTAGCTTTGAGGCATCCAATCGCACACAGCTGTGGGTCCATCAACAGAAACACAAACTTGAGTCCGTCACCACGTGCCAAATATGCCAGGCCAAGTTTGAAAGGTGTGTATCTCTCCAATGATTGTATTCTTTTATAGTTTCGGGTTCACAGCTCCAATTTGTTGTCAGGTGTGCACACACACACACACACACACACACACACACACACACACACACACACACACACACACACACACACACACACACACACACACACACACACACACACACACACACACACACACACACACACACACACACACACACACACACACACACACACACACACACACACACACACACACACACACACACACACACACACACACACACACACACACACACACACACACACACACACACACACACACACACACACACACACACACACACACACACACACACACACACACACACACACACACACACACACACACACACACACACACACACACACACACACACACACACACACACACACACACACACACACACACACACACACACACACACACACACACACACACACACACACACACACACACACACACACACACACACACACACACACACACACACACACACACACACACACACACACACACACACACACACACACACACACACACACACACACACACACACACACACACACACACACACACACACACACACACACACACACACACACACACACACACACACACACACACACACACACACACACACACACACACACACACACACACACACACACACACACACACACACACACACACACACACTGTACAAACCATTACAGATCATAGGAAGAACAAATGGTTCTTCCTGTCACATTTCCTGTCCCGCTGTTCAGAGAAGTGAAGTATGTGTTGGAATGACCATGCCTGCCAGTGGGTTACCAAGCGGGTGAGGCATAAAGATCTTATAACTGATATTTGTAGCAGCGAGCAAATAAAGACTCATGACTGGCTGTTATAGAAATGAGTGACTGACGATCTTATAATTGACTGTTTTAATAACAAGTGACTAAAGATCTTATGACTGACTATTGTACTGTTGTAGTAACAAGCGACTAAAGATTCACCTACAGATGAAGCACAAAGAAATTAGTGCAGTGGACATGAGGAAGATGCTCGCCCCTCAACGCAAGTCACACGGCAAGATAGGTATGATAGTTCATAGGACAAATGTGTGATTTAACAAGATAAGATTCTCACCCAAAGCTTACGAGTAAACACAGTAGCTTATTGATAGTAAAATATGTTTGTTTATATTGTCATCCGCCCTTCTGAGATATTTGTCAGTTTTATTTTGAGTTTTATACATATTCACACTGCCAACCTTTACACAGGCAGCACACAGTTTGTTCTTTCATAGTGTTATTTAAAGTTGGTTTGTAATTTCATAATTTTATACCTTAAAGTTTAATAATAGTGCCATCACCATTTATGCAAAAACATTTAGCAATATTGCTATTACCATTTGTGCAAAACAGATTTTTTTTAACACAAAGGACTTCAGCTTACAATCTTTACTTACAGGTATTTCAACCTTGACACACCTGCAGAAGGGCACACTGATTATACGTTACATTTACATTTCAGGGCGTAAAACCCACAAGTGTCCCTACTGCAGTCGGACATTCCTGCGTGCTAACTCAGACCTTCAGAAGCACATCTGGATACACGAGGGTGTGAAGCCTTTCAAATGTTCCCTGTGCCCTCATGCTTGTCGCAGCAAGAACAACCTCGCCGCACACATGCTGAGGCACTCGTCTGAGAAGCCGTTCCTCTGCACCGAGTGTGGCAAGGCGTACAAGTCAAAGACAGCGCTGCGCTGGCACATCCGCAGTCACAAGGACGGCAAGATCTTCAAGTGCACCAAGTACGTATGCCTTCTCTCTTGTCATCTTTTTCTTACTCTTGCTCTTGTGTTGGTGGTTCACAGAGGTTACAGTCGTCTGTCCCCATGTCACCCCCAAGCCCATCTCATCATGTTCATTCTTACTAACTCTAGGGTTGCTATCAAATACTTGGACTTGCCACTATCATCTGGTATGATGTACATTAGATGCTTGAAGATGAAGATGCAGATGAAGACTATTACCTAATGAGCTAAATTACCTAATGTCACCTGTATTGTAGAAAGCTGCCTTGTCTGGTGTGACATGTGCTGTAGATGTTCATACAAAGACTGAATTGTCTAGTGTCACCTGTGCTGTAGATGTTCATACAAAGACTGAATTGTCTAGTGTCACCTGTGCTGTAGATGTTCATACAAAGACTGAATTGTCTAGTGTCACCTGTGCTGTAGATGTTCATACAAAGACTGAATTGTCTAGTGTCACCTGTGCTGTAGATGTTCATACAAAGACTGAATTGTCTAGTGTCACCTGTGCTGTAGATGCTCATATGAAGTCCTGCATTATCTTGTGTGACTTGTACTATAGATGTTTGTACAAAGACTGCATTATCCAGTGTGTCACGCATTATCTAGTGTCACTTGTATTCTAGATGCTCGTATGAAGCCCTACAGTATCTAGTGTCACCTGTATTCTATATGTTCGTACAAAGCCCTGCATTATCTAGTGTCACCTGTATTCTAGATGCTCGTACGAAGCCCTGCATTATCTAGTGTCACCTGTATTCTAGATGCTCGTATGAAGCCCTGCATTATCTAGTGTCACCTGTATTCTAGATGCTCGTACAAAGCGCTGCATTGTCTAGTGTCACTTGTATTGTAGATGCTCGTACAAAGCGCTGCATTATCTAGTGTCACTTGTATTGTAGATGCTCGTACGAAGCCCTGCATTATCTAGCGTAACCTGTATTCTAGATGCTCGTACGAAGCCCTGCATTACCTAGCGTCACCTGTATTCTAGATGCTCGTACGAAGCCCTGCATTATCTAGCGTCACCTGTATTCTAGACGCTCGTATGAAGCCCTGCATTATCTAGCGTCACCTGTATTCTAGATGCTCGTACGAAGCCCTGCATTATCTAGCGTCACCTGTATTCTAGGTGCTCGTACGAAGCCCTGCATTACCTAGCATCACCTGTATTCTAGATGCTCGTACGAAGCCCTGCATTACCTAGCGTCACCTGTATTCTAGATGCTCGTACGAAGCCCTGCATTATCTAGTGTCACCTGTATTCTAGATGCTCATACGAAGCCCTACATTATCTAGTGCCACCTGTATTCTAGATGCTCATACGAAGCCCTACATTATCTAGTGTCACCTGTATTCTAGATGCTCATACGAAGCCCTATATTATCTAGTGCCACCTGTATTCTAGATGCTCATACGAAGCCCTACATTATCTAGTGTCACCTGTATTCTAGATGCTCATACGAAGCCCTACATTATCTAGTGTCACCTGTATTCTAGATGCTCATATGAAGCCCTACATTATCTAGTGTCACCTGTATTCTAGATGCTCATATGAAGCCCTACATTATCTAGTGTCACCTGTATTCTAGATGCTCGTACGAAGCCCTGCAAAAGAGCCACCTGAAGCGTCACATGGAGACACACGACATAGTGAAGCGGTTCGTGTGTGAACACTGTGACTACTCGGCCAACACCATCGGGTACCTGAAGATCCACTACACATGTCACCACAAGGGCAGTCAGTACCTGCAGAACCCCAACCCGCCCGTCGTCAAGCAGATGAACGCAGACACCAAGGTCTACCGCTGCCTCAGCTGCGACTATCTCTTCGGCAACCTGTCAGACATGAAACGCCACTTGAAGATACGACATCACATCCACATGCAAGACCTGCAGGCGCTTGAGAAGCTCGGTGGGTTGTCACAGGTGACACAGATTATGCCAGCAGATGGCGACAGCGGTCAGGCATCGAATACGGAGGAGTTTGGTCTACAGGTAGGATTTTGTGCCAACTTTTATAAGAATTCGCTTTCACAGGACTTCAGCCATAGGAAGTCTGGGTTTGATTACGTAATGTAATATATTCTGCCCATATGCATCCATATATTAAGAGGTGACTATATATATATATATATATATATATATATATATATATATATAATATATACATACATACATATATACACATACATACATACATACATACCCTAACAGCACAGACCACACACACACACACACACACACACACACACACACACACACACACACACACACACACACACACACACACACACACACACACACACACACACACACACACACACACAAACACACACACACACACACACACAACACATACATATATATATATATATATATACATACATATATATATTCACTCATTAATTTTTACTTCGTTATAGTCACATTTAACCGAAATTACTGACGTGCTTGTCATGTGTACTAGTTTGTGTAATTAACAGTTACCTATTTGACATATGTATTATAACATAATGGATGGTTGTAACATGATTATGGTATACACCAAATCATTTTTCTCATTTATTTTGTACCTAGTAGTAGTGGTGCAGTGACATCATCTGAGAGAATCTAGGTTCAAGTCCTGTGCTGTGTGTTGAAGCTTGGGCATGTTCATTCACTCTACATTGCTCAGTTCACCCAGCTGTAAGCTTGAGTACCTGGCTACGGACAGTCTTGGATATTTGTATACGAATAGTCTTTATGCATTAATTTGCAGCATGGCTGGGTGAATCCCAGAGAAGCCAAGATGGTGTTCGATTGAACAGGTTTGTAAGGGATTAAAGGATTAAAACACCTTGAGCAATCCTGAGGATTGGATACTATGTAAGAACTTACCTTACTTTTACCTTCTCTAATGTCACAGGTGGTACATATGGAGACACTGCCACCTAGTGGGGAAGAGACTTCATCATCAGCAGAGATGTTACAGTACTCAGGTGGGCAATTACAATAATTCCTGCCACATAACAGAGCACAGAGCAAGGAGACCTTGCATAAATCTAACAAACTGGTCGCTGTTAGAGCATGATTTCCCAGAAGTGCGTTTCCTGTTAGTACTAGTTAAAAACTACAACTTTGCATTTGTATGTTTATGATGGCATTAAATTGTTGGTATCATTCGAATACACTTGGGTCTCCTGTCATGCGACACCAGTAATTAGAAAGCGATATAGGATTTAATAAGTCTTAATTCCTGCTAGAATTAAGACTTCTTAATTCGCAGGCGTTGTGTTTATGTGCACTATACAGTCTGGATGAACCACTGTTTGTCTAAGAGGGTGGATGACTGGATCTGCTGTTTGGTTGCAGGTCCACAGCCAGACATGGATGAGAAGACAGTCTCTGCCGTCAATCTTCTCCAGCAGATCATCGACATGTCGCAACAGGTAACTTGTTTGGTTAATGCAATCAGTTTGTTGTTAGTGAATTGATTAATTAACTATAAAAAACGTTGATGATAATAATAATTGTAACACTTCTATAGCGCCTATATCCTTTAAAAAATCAAGCTCAGAGGTGCAACAAGCAAGATCAGTTGGCATAATAATAAATGGGGATATCATTGGAGCATGGAATCGCCAAAAATTATTGTGGAGAAGCAATTTCAAACAAATGTTTTCAGTTTTTTGTGTGCAAACATTGGCTATAGTTTCAGAAGATTTAGTTGTAATAGGGAGTTGATTCCAAATTATTGGCTCAGCTACAGAGAAAGCACATTTGCCAATATTGAGCTTAGTTCTAGGAACAAAAAGTTGTTTGGAAACAGATGATGCAAGGGTCCTAGAGATATTAGAGAAATCTAGCAGATTAACTAAGTATGTCAGTTGGTGAGTATGGTATGTAACAGTAGTAGCCAATTTAAACTTAATTCAACATATGCAATTGCTTATGTAGTTACGTGCTTGAAGCGTGGTTGAATTGTGTTTTTTTTAACCTGCTTCCAAAGAACATTCTATTGAAAACCCAGCTTCAGCAGGGAAGGGCGTGTTAGCATCAATTGTAACCCTCTTCTATGGGCCTGAGTTAGTGTATGGTGCCATGGAGGAGGATGTTGCACTTGGCCGGAGTTAGTGTATGTTGACGGAGGGCTGTTAGAATTGAATTCTTATGGACAATAGTTAGTGTAGAAGAGAAGGGGTATTAGAATTCCTATGGGTCTGAGTTAGTGTATGTAGCATAATAAAAGTGTGTATCCTGTTATCAGTTTATGCTTTAGTATGTGGGGTATGTAATATGTTTAGGAGTCATTATTTATTCAGAATGGGAACATGTTTTATATATGTCTCTAAATAATCATGTGCCACGAATTATGTGAACATACTGTACAAATAGTGGGTGTATGTTTGCCCTTGAAAGAGAATGTTTAATGTTTGGTGTCAACAAGGGGACACCACATATGAGTATGCTCATATTTATGACTTTTCCAAATAGTGAAAGGTATAGTAAATACAACAGAGACATACAACTTACATATGGCAACTCGTACAGGATGAATTATGGATGGGAACAAGAACAACTGGAGCTGGTGATGCAAATAAAGATTGATACAAAATATTTCCACATGTATTCTAATAAGAACATTACAAAATGCTACAATGAGGAAGAGAAACTGTGGTTTAACCATGCAGTAGTAACAGTAGTTTAAATACACATTTTTAGCATATGATAGTCAGAAAAAATGTTTTATTGTTAGCATTTTTAAGCATGTTTTTGATATTATTATTATTAATTTACTGTGGACGTTTGCAGGGGGCATTTGGTTCTGACCAGCCAATCACGGTGCAGTCGGAAGACGGTCAGCGAATGGTAGTGGTCAAGCCAGAGACCATTCTCATCCAGCATGATGGTCCTGAGGAGATGGTAGTGTCCAGCAGTGCAGAAGGAGCCGCAGCTGACCAGTATGTTATCCAGTACATCGATGACACAGGACAGCAGGTCGTGACAACAGATGTCAACCAACAGGACACACTGACGCAGGACGGCCCACATGTCATGGTGACAGACGACAGTCAAGTAATGATGACGGAAGATGGCCATGTCATGATGACAGATTGGGGTCAACAGGTTGTGGTATCTGACCACCACGTCATCATGACACAAGACGGCCAGCAGGTCATCTCAACACAAGATGAGCAACAGGTCATAATGACACAAGATGGTCAGCAGGTCATCACAACACAAGATGGGCAGCAGGTCATCACGACACAAGATGATCAACAGGTCATTACAGAACAAGATGATCAACAGGTCATCATGACAGAAGATGGTCAACAGGTTATCATGACACAAGACGGCCAACAGGTTATCATGACACAAGACGGCCAACAGGTGATCTTGACGCAAGATCAAGTCATAAAGACACAAGACAACCAGGAGATAATTACTACTTCTCCACAGCAATGTCAGGAGATCATCAACATTAGTGACACAAGTGTCGCAGACAGTATTGTCAATGTCACATACGCAGACAGTCAGCACATCGTGACCACCATGTGTGAAGAAGTGTCAGTTGTGGGTCAAGAGGTCCTGACCTCAGACAGTCAGCAGGTCATCTCCATGACAACAACTGCCGATGACATAGAAATGTTGCCATTGGATTCTCATTGACATTGAACAACAATGAACAAATGACAATTCTCAGGTGATGCAACTATCAATGCTTGCCAACAAGTACCTTCTCTACCTTGTGGTAGTTGTAACATACAGGATACTTATCTCACAAGTACAGTTTAAGGACATTCAAATTGTTTGTAACCAGCATCCATAGCCACTACCCAGGTGTATTATTATAAATAATATATGGAGACAACATAATTATGTAGCATGAAACTTTGTAGTCTCAATTCAGTGATGAGCAGTGTTCATGTGCATATCTGTAAATATGTGTATTTATGATGATGCATGTTATACAATTTAATAAAGAGGAATATATGACATGTCCATGTGTAACATCCAATTCAGTAAGGTTTGATGTATAAGTTAAATGAATGTGGATATGCTATCTTTGTTGAATGACAACCATCTGGATGCAAGACCAACAACCAAATGCAAGGTGAGAGTTGCAAGTTTCCAGTCGGCAGCTGCAGACTTTAAATGAACTACCTGCACCGTTACACCAAATAGTGAGAGCCTCGAAGAATGCTTTTAAAACACCAGCTTAATCAGTATTTTAATGCAGTAGTACCAGTGTATGGACTGAACTGTGATGCAACTATCTGTGAGGACCTCGAAGAAGTATATTTTAATCAATACTTTAATTCGTACAATGATCGATACTAATTTGTGTTTTGTTTATATGACAATCCTTTTTAATATATATTTATTTATATATATTTATTATAATGTTATATGTAAATCGCCTTAAATATGAGTAACTAAAGTCAGAGCTGTATAAGTATATTTATAATCAGTTGTAAATAATAAAGCCGGACCAGTCAGGTGGCGCCATCTACCAGGTTATGAAACACTTAAATATACAGCAAAAATATGCGTAGCATCGACTATTATTGGGTAGAATAACAGTTATGCTTCTACCCCCAGTCATTTGCTCTGTTGTATCCCCAACTGCCCATTACCGCCTACAACTGTAAACTGGACTGATTTACGGTGAATACAAATGTGGTAACACGTGCTGAATAATTGTGTGCCGTCTCACTGTAATCTGCCGTTTGGAGACATTGTTGAACGTGTAATGAATACAGTGGGGAATCGGGCGGAGAGCGTTTGCGTTTCAGTCAAATGTCACTGAGAAAAACTAATTCCTGAACTATCTGGAGCACGAAACCGAATAAAATGTCTGGGGCTTCCTTATCAATTTTGCAGCGAAGATACGCTATCATAGCCTGGGAACCATGGGAATGTTATCTGCAATGTATTATTTTGCTGGAAGGGTCTTACAGTCGAGCATCACGGAGGAGGAATAGAAAAACAATTCCTGAACTACATGGAGCACAGAATTGACTAAACTATATCTTTATAAACTTTGCAGCGAAGATACGTTATGGGAAGCATGGATGTGTTATTAGTATTGTATTATTGTCCTGGATGGGTCTTTCCTAGGACGGATAATTAGGGCCTGTCCGGGTAAATGCATTGTCCATATCGGTCTAAGAAGTGTTGATTTCAAACGCTAGCCATGCGTCTATACTGCGAAGTAAGCTCTCAACACAATGAAACAAAGACATGAACTATTTGTGTGAACATTTTTACTTCAATACTTACGTCTTATTAAATGTCAGACGACAAATATAAAGTTATACGACTATATACTATAATATATACGGCAGTGAATATCCATAGAGGCAAGACTACAATGTACACATATATCAAGGTATGCAGCACACTATTCACTTATATATGTACCACAGTCATCATGAGCCAATGTAAACTATTACATGATTATAGTATGACCACTTCGTATCGACATAATACCTTTATTAGACACAGTTTCCGGACCTTTCCGTTCCGTGGTAGACAGCCAGTCTAAGACGTGTGCTGTCGTTAATCAATAGATGGCGCCACTGTTACACGCACTAGTCACTAATGACGCGAAATGTGCCGCGCGCCATTGCCGACGTAGTTGAAGGTGTTAAACCCTTTTGTTTGTCGGATAATTGCGGTGCTCACATGAATGAAAGCATACCGAAGGCAAAATCAACTCAGTGTTGATGAACGCAAATGCTTTGGATTGCAATAACGCAAGAGCCGAGGTATCGAAATGCTGATATCGTGATTGATAAGCTAGACAACGAAAACGTGGTCGTAGGCTGCTACCTATATTTGTTTCGCTAAGCCATCAGAATAAAGCCAGTCAACTATCAATACTGTAAATGCATCCGAATTGAGGCAAGACGGGCAGAAACGTCGTGTGAATGACGCATAACATGGCGCAGATAGTTTTGGAACATAAAGAAAATTGAACAATGGTTCAAAAAAGTCATAATTCCATACATTCGCTGCTTCAGACTTCGTATAATAATAATACGGTCACAAATAAGCCATTTACTCAGAAAACTCTCCACGAACCACGTCGAGGAATCCACCGAAAATAATCACACCGGTCCTGTTAAAACGAGACAAATGCGAATTTAAAACTAAATGAAAAATTAAACATCCACTCAAACCACGGCGAGCTATTTACAATTAACACCCGACAGGAAACGTTTCACTACGCTGTTTGACATCGAATCATCATAAAGCAGGCTACGTCGCCTCCCGTGAACGGCCGTGCATTCAATTTCAAGTTGTACACATACAAACGATGCTATTTTGCACACAAAATACCACGAAATGTAATCGGGGACGCATTTACGTGCAGTTTAATCAAGCCGACTGATTACGTCAAGTTCGTTTCAGTAGTGCCCCGGTGAACCAGTTGCCGTTTTCAATTAGCCGTCAAACAATGCATTATAGGGTTACGCTTTATAGTCTTTTCACATGTCGCTTTCTACTCTGTCAAAGTCGCAGCCGATAGAACTAATTACGAGGTTTTGTCAGCGAACATCTTGTTAAACGAACGGGTCTAAATGCAGTACTGGCTACAGTCATGACGAGCCTGTACAATAAGTATAGGTACTCGAAATTAGAATTGAAATTGGGCAACGAATGGAATAAAATCCGATGCATATTTAAGCATTCAAAATCCTTAATCTTTGCGGTTTAGACAATAACATATTTACATCTTTGGCAAATGCTTTTGCATAGATGAAAATATCTGAAATATCAATGTTGGATGTAAAATTAAGTCAAATATCGGACCGACGAATCCAAGGGAACGACACAAGCTAGAGCATTCATGACGTCATGTACCACAACCTGGAAGAGTATATCATCTAATCCTTGCACAAACTATCTCAGTCTGTTGTCATCAACCACCGCACACAATCATGAAGCATGCATAACATTCGTTTTGACATTAATCGCGCATTACACGTCATATCATGATCGAATTAAATTGATATAATTTAAGGATATTTTCACATAATTATAAGCAGTGTAACATATTCTGCCCATCCGCTCATCTAATACCATATTTCATGAGGTGACACTATATATATAGGCAAATTATGATAACAGCTGCATTATTTAACACCATGCCACCTCGCATCTTTACACGAACGAACTATGTACAACAAAACAATATTATGCATCTTTTCACAATACAATGAATATAGCAGGTAGCTTAGTATGTTCAAGATCACTGTAGCCCGGTGTCTTTGCCCTGCGTGGCGCAGACATCCCTGAAATTTTAGTCACCAACATATCATAAAATCATACTCAGATATGTTAATTAAGTTCAACACCAGCAGACCAGAAACTCGTCATCGTACCGTGATTCCGCGAGTCGCACCCAGCATGAGTGACTTGCAAAGTACGTACATCTATAATGTCTATCACACCCTTCAGATTCGATGCATTTGAACGCTAATTTGTGTAGTAAACAACAACTGTGAGTGAGCTCAATGGCGGGCATACATAGTACATACACACTTGTGAGG
The DNA here is from genome assembly GCA_025642075.2 of Ridgeia piscesae. Classification (NCBI taxonomy): domain Eukaryota; kingdom Metazoa; phylum Annelida; class Polychaeta; order Sabellida; family Siboglinidae; genus Ridgeia; species Ridgeia piscesae. The sequence continues at coordinate 603,943 of JAODUO010000199.1, read as the reverse complement.
TGGGTGACTCCGAATTGCGCATCAACAAAAATAGCAGATTGGCAGTTGACATAGTTCAAAAACAGCAGTTTTACATATGCATCACATTCAAAACAAAAACGTATCCGTCCACGCTACATCCAGATAGATTTTGCATGATAACTACACGTGTTACACTATACGGACACACATAGTCGTTGAGCAGTCCAGTGTCGTGACAGCAGCTGTAACAAATAATATTCCGTCACTCCCCGCACTCACAGCCGAAGAATAATTGTATAGAATTAATTTACACACATTATTATGTAACGAGCTTCCCACAAACATAATATACGATGCGATAATCCAAACAAAAAACGACACGATAGTACAAAAAATAAAACGGTGAAATATCGGGGAATTGTATAGCAGAGAACAGTAAATAAATGCTAACTCTGACGATTCGTGTGACTAATGTTTCATCGCACGTAATGTTGGCACAAACATGCTCTACAAAAAAAAATTGTAGTAGACTGCTGTGCCAACATCTTGTTAAAATATGGTTGCACCACGAAATATTTATGAGTTTTTCTCATGATTTTCTCACGAGCATAATATAATAAACTTCGTTAAAGAGGTCATCATTAACTGAAAGAATCCTGTTTGTATTATTGCGGAAAATTGTCAGTAGATCGGCCAACAAGCCACCACTTTCTTCCGTGTGTTATTATAAGTAATACTTATGGGAAACCCTTCCTGCGTTTACACGAACGATTTCGGTGTCTATTCATCAACTAAGGTTCTGTAAAATATCACTAAAGTGTAATGACGTTTCGCTGCCTGCACGTCTTATGTGTCCGAGACAGATTCAGTTCTGAGCGGTGCACGTTCCACAGTGAAGCCCAGCCCAGCGGAGGGTGAACCAAACCACCAACCGAAGGGCACTCACCACATGCACGATTGTCATTTCCTGCCTTCAGGTCATCAGTAGTTAAGCGACTAGTGGTTTTGAGGTGAGTTCGTCGTTGTGTGCCTGTAGATGTCCCTTCATATGCATCTCTAGGGCGCTGGCGGACGAGCATACTTTGCTGCATAGATGACACGTCGTCTTCCAGATCCACGTCGCGTTGTGAGCCGCGTCCATCGAGTGCTGCTCCAGACTAGAGCTGATGGAACTCGGCGTTGAAGACTCCGACTTGCGTATGCTGAGATCGAGTTCACCGCTCGCGCCGTTCATCTGTTTGTCTCCTCCGTCGGTGCCGTTCATCGACAGGTCTGGCGGCTTCCTCGCCGAGTCACTCGCCTTCAGCGGGTGTTCATCGGCAGCGGCACGCAGGTGCTGCTGCGAGCTGGCGATGACGGCGAACTGGCTCCGCAGCATGTTCTCGGCGAAGCTCGCCGGGAAGTGACCCAGCATCGCCTCCGTCGTCGGCGGCAGCGGCATGATCGGGTTGATGCCGCCGTTGAGGCCCTGGATGACGGAGATCTCGTTCATCTTCGGCGACATGAAACCGTTGGGGAAGGACGGCGGGAAGGGAAACGGGTACATGTCTGGCGGCGGTGGATGGTGCGCGAAGGAGCTGAAGAACTCAGCGTCTTTCGGCGACGACGTCGGCGTCAGCGACGGGCGCGGGTCGATGGACATGCGGCGGCCGCGACGCGACGGCGAGTTGTTCCACATGTGCGTGCCCATGTGCACCTTCAGGTTGCCTTTCGTCGTGAACGCCTTGCCGCACACGGTGCACTTGAACGGCTTGTCGCCTGTGTGTGTGCGCATGTGGATCTGCAGCGCGCTGGCGCTCGAGAACGGCTTCTGGCACACCATGCACATGTGCTTCAGGTTCGGCCGGCGCACGAACGGCGACTGACTGTTGTCGGACGATGTGCTGGGCGGTGAGACCTTGTGCTTCTTCTCAGCGTCAGTCTCCGGCGGTGTCTTCATCGACTCCAATCTCGGCAGCGCCAGATCGGACTTGTGCGTCGGCATGGTGATGTCTTCTGGTCGACTCATGGTCGGTTCGGTGCTCTTGAGTGGCGTGCTCGTCGCGAGCGCCTCCATTGAGCTCGTCTTGGTCTGTCCGTCGAAGGCGTCCGTCGGCAGGTCGCGGTATCTTATGCGTCAGCAGGTGCTGCTTCATGTTGCCGTAGGTAGAGAAGGAGCGGTCGCACGCCTCGCATTTGAACGGTCGGTCGTTCGAGTGACTCCGGTAGTGGATGTCGAGCGCGCTCCGGCACGCGAATGTTTTGAAGCACACGTTGCACGTGGTCTCGTCGAGGAACGACTGGGTCGCCGAGCCGCCGTAGCCATGCTCCGAGACTCCGTTGCGTTCCAAGTGGTTGCTGCCGGAGTCTCCGGGCGACATCGCCATCGAAGGAGACGCGGCTGTCGCCGAGTCTTCTGTTGGACTTCGGCGGTCTCCACTCGACGGCGGGCGCGGCATCGGCGTCATGACCGCCGGCGAGTGGTTCTCGCTGCGCGGCACATGGGATGAGGCGGTCATGTGCGTCTCGGCGCGTCTGATTATGTTCTCCATGCCCTCGAGCGGGTGGCCCATCGACAGGAAGTGCGGCGCCGTCATGTCGATCGATCGGATGCGGTCCTCCATCGCCATCAGTGACGTCGAGTAGGACATGGGGATGAGAGGCGGGTGACTGTAGCGCGGGTAGATCATCTCGGGCTTGTTGGCCGACAGTACCTGCGAGAGAGGCACGAGCGCCGGCGGTGTCGACGCGTGCGGGACTGACGAGGGACGTCTCGCCGGCGGCATCAGTCCGGAAGCTGAAGCGTCATCTTCGGTCTCTCCCTCCTTCGCCGACTCGCCGTCCTTCTCCCTGATCTCGCTCTCTCGGTCCGACTCGGACACGGCTGACTTGACCTCGTCGTCCAGTTTTGCTCTCTTGTAGGCAGCTATGTCCATTTCATTGCTGTCCTCGTTGACACTCCCCTCAGCTGACCACGCCTCTCGGTTCGACTCGTCCTCGGACGCGCGTCGCTTACCCGGCGTCGCATAATCGTCCTTCGCCTCTTCTTCTCCTCTCTCGCGATCCTCATGGTGGCCTTCCATCTTCGGCTTCCTCAGGTCCAGCTCGCCGGCGGCACCCATGGGGTGCTGCGGGAGGCCGGCGGGCGGCAGCGGCAGGAAGGGGAAGCCGGGGAATGGCGCCATGTAGTTGATGGCAGCCGACGCGGCGAGCATGTCGCTGTGCAGTGCGAAGTCCTTCGGCAACTCGCCGGTGTGCATGCGCACGTGCTGCTGCAGCACGAGCGCGTTCGTGAACTGCTTGTGACACACGGGGCACTGGTGCATCATGCGCACAGGTGGCTTTGCGCGGTGCACGCCCATGTGCGTCTTCAGGTTGCCCTTCGTCGTGAAGGCCCGCCCGCAGATCTTGCACTTGAACGGCCGCTCGCCCGTGTGCGTGCGGTAGTGCATCAGCAGCGCGCTCTTGCAGCTCAAGATACGGTGGCATATGGCGCACTGGTTCGGGTCGGTCAGCTTCGACTCGATGTTCTTGACGAGCTGCTCCAGCTTGCTCGTCTCCGACTTCTGGATCTCCATGAACTGCTCCATCGGGTCCTCCTTCGAGCTCGGCAGGATCGAATGGCTCTGTGACGAGTAGAACGGCAGTGGCTCGAAGCCGAACGGCGGCATAGTCGGCGCGACCGACGACATGAGAGGCTGCGGCATTGGCGGCACCATGGACGAGAGGCACGCCATCGGCAGACTCTGACAACTCGCAGACGGCGTCACTGCCGGGCTAGACGTGCTGCTTCGGCTCGATAGCGCCGGCGAGCACGTATTGGCCGGCCCCGGGGTCTCGTTGCGACTCCCGGACATCGCCGACGACGGCCGAACGCTCTGCTCATCCAAGAAACTGTTGCGACTAGCTTCGTTCGAGTGCACGCCCTCGCCCAGCTGACTGACCGAGTCGCCGTGCTGACTAGGACGACAGGACGCCTCGTCAACGTCTTCCGCCATCTTCTCTTTGGCGCCCAATGTCATGTGACTGAATGCCGCCGTGTGATTGGCTGCGAGTGGCGACACGACGGGCAGTGAGGACGCGGACGAGACGCCAGACGGAGCCAGTTTTGCAGGCCGGTCGAGGTGTTCCGGAAACATGGTGGCGTTCATCTTCACGTCGGGGTAACTGGCCTTGTGACGGGCAAAGTGTACCTTCAGGTTTCCCTTCGTGCTGAATCGATTCGCACAGATATTGCATTTGTACGGGCGCTCACCTGAAACGTAACAAAAAGTCGTGTAAACTCAAGGCAGGAATCAAGTTTGTAGACATAATAATAATACGATTACGCTTAACATTATAAATTCTTGGAAACCAAGATCACTGGCGCATCAAGACTAAACACTTGATCAATCTCATTGTTAATAAACAAAAACGTAAATAGACGTTATTATAATAATAACAAGATAACTTCTATTTTGCCTAAATCCTTGGAAACCAAGCTAAGTAGTGCAGCAAGACAAAGTGGTTGATCAATCTTAGAGTCAATAAATAAAAAAGTTTGTTAGACATAATTATAATATTGCGCCTAAATCCTTGGAAACCAAGCTCAGAGGCGCTTTAACACAAAAGGGTTGATCAATATCAGGGTTGATAAAAACAAAAAAGTATCAATACAGTGGTTTCATGAGTCACTACAGGTCTATCTATTTCTGACTGAACCAAAATGAAGAAGACCGACACTAGTGATTTGTGACGAAAAACTTGTTTTAATATTAAATAGGCATGTACACGGTGTTAATAAGCATAGTGAGTAAAGAGGACTTGTATGTCTGAATATAATAAATTTGACAATAAAAAGTCAATTATTTTTTTCTTCTGATAATACATATTGGTACACATAATATATGTACCAATATATATTATTATGTCAGCTTACCCATTAATTATGGATAATGCACAGTCATCACAACAGTTTAACAGACAATTTATATGTGCACTAGATGCTATAAATGCATGATTTATTCTTGAAATGACAAAAAAATTATTTTATACAAGTTATATCCGGTCTCTCTTTTCTAGATATGAACTGGAAATTTTTGGAAGCCATGAGTTTATAATGATTACTACATTAACAATCGTGTGATATTTACTGCCACGCAATCCTCTATTGCTTAGAAGCCATGAGTTTGTAATGCCTGCTACATTAAGAGTTGTGTGTGATATTTACTGCGGAGCTACCTTGTAACAGTACCTGTAATCATGTATCGTTTTATTTGCTGCGAGACTGTGCCTATGACAGATTGATAGCACGGATCAACAGATAAATAATGTATTTACAGCGTTGTGTTTCGAATACTGCGTAATATGAGCAAGATATTAAAATTTATTTGTCTTTTAGTAGGCGTTTATTCCAAGTTGCCCTGACTGGTGGTTGCATCACACCACTGTCCTAGTCTTGTGACTTTCTTGCCTGATCAGCTGACCAGAGATAGAGCCCGCTGGTATATTTCACTCAACATGATTGCAACAATGCCGCTACATTTATGGGATTATCTAAGCTATTAGATATAAACGCCTAAAAAAATCTGAAAATAAATAAATGTTATTGCTACAATCAAGCGGACTAAGGTGACGTCATAGGGTTATTAGTATGTTTTAGTGGGCATAAAGTACTGTGACCTTTCATATAAAAAGCCATTAAACCACAAAACTTTCTCATGGATGGATTACTAATAAAATGAGTTGTGCAATAAAAATGTAACTATTAATACAATTCATTAACATGTGTTTGTATATTTAAAATAAAACGGCTGTTTCTTGGGAATGATTACTAATTATCATATGTTGGATTACAATTAATAATTTATTTATATAGTATTGTATTTACATTTAAAAATATAACAACAATGGCCTATTATATATATTTCATGTAAATAGATGGAATCAATTGTTTTATCATAATGTATTTTAAAACTAAAGACATACATATTTTCAATGAAAAAGTAATGTATGATAATCTACTTCAAGTTTTCAACATTTCTGTTCTAAACAAAACAATTACAATGGTGCAAACTGCTAGTACTACTGTTAATTCACTAACTCAATACAATAGTTTAATAAAATGACTAAAACCCCAGTTGAAACCACAGTGATACTAAAAGCAGTATTTAAAACCAAGAAAGGTACAAATTATTACAAGAAACCCAAGCTTCAATGCCTGAAACTGTATCAGAATACGGCCATCTCTTAGGCGGGGGAGGGATACCAGCTGCACTTTCTCACAATGGGTCGAGACTGTTACCCTGGGGGTGATGCCCTCTATGCACTGTTTTGCAACATCTACCATCTGGCCCTATAGCCACTCAGTCTACCTAGATTTTTAGCTAATTTCGCTAATTTTTCATTAAACGTCAAACCGGGTGCTGGCACTGACGGTTAAGTGCCTTTGGCGGCGGACTGTTTTTGAAGCGAGTCCCGTCTCCAGCCGGCCAGACGTGTGAAGTATGCTAACAGGACATGACATCGGACGACTGGCTATTCTTGTGTAAGCGTGTCTGTCCTCCGCCCTCAGCCCTCAGCCCTTCCCCCCACCCTTCTTCCTAGCAAGTGCCAGCTGTATCCGTCGCCCGCGGAACGAGCAACGCACACCGTCCAGCGGACGCCTTGCCATATTGCGCCATTCTTGTCTTCTCGATCTACGTTACATTTCGCGCTCGCTCAAGGCTTAGCACCCGCGCTCACATCCACAAACAATATACCCTGCGCAGTGCGATTGATGCCTTGCAAAACGCACATCGAATCATTCGTTCTCGCTTTACATGTCGCAATATGAATCTATCTGCAGCAGTGACAAATATCGAATGGAATATCAGTAAGCAATGAAATACCTCATGTTCAGATACACCCCCTTGTCACTGTTGATATAGAAAGATTTCACTACTGCAACTCCATACCAATTCTAGATTTCTACTGAAACTACAAAACTGTGACATGTACTATTCAGATTACATCATCAACTGTCATTGTCAATCTAGCAATTGCATTAAATACCCCGAACAAAGTACGCCTGGGGCGATCAGAATTGCCCTATTGTTCATTCAAACTGAACATCGAAATGCAGCTGTTATTCATAGTGTCAAATTGCATTCGCAAACGGCGCTATTTTACAAACATCGTCACATTGACGATATTCGTTAGTTTCACGCACGCCATCGCAGATCTGTTTACAAAATCTCCAACTATTTTGGCTATCGAACGAACATGCACGAAAACAGGGGCACGCATCGACAAAGCACGCAAACGCAGAATTCTCCCTGCCCTGTTTTCTCCTGGTGGGATCTGGAATACCGGAAACTGTCGGTAACAGTAGCGTCTTGGAATGCCGGTTGGCAGACGCCGGCAATTATACATTTGGAAATATTCCACTGGGAGACACTCAGACGCCTTGTTTCACAGACTCCAATATCAAAGCCGCGGCCTCATGCCAACTGGCGACATACACCAGCAATTTTTGCCCGGGGCAATGCAGGCATTCCGGTGAATACACATATAAGAAACACTCGCTTGTTGATCTATCCCCTCGTGGGGTTGAATCATAAGACATCGCACATTATTTCTGATGTTGCACACTGTCTGTTTTTTTGCCATGGTTCTATTTTCTTACAAGATGGGGCATGCACCCCACTGTGCTTGCTTGAAACGTTCCCACTGCATGACTTTTTCACCCTCTAATTAGCACAATCTGAGGGATGTATCAAATTTGGGGTTGACTGGGTTTATCTGGTTGAACACATGTCCCATCAAATCTCATCAATAGTACATTCATTTCTTGAGCCATAGGGTGGTTTTATCAACTCCCGCCAATTTGGTGTCTTATTACAAATGGATAACTTGCTAATGCAACGTGAAGTAAAACTTCCTGTTGGCAGATAGATGCAAAGTTCACGAGCCATGTCTGGTCTGGCAAATTGTTTCAACTTCACTAGTGAGAACGGAAAAAACTTAAATCCTGCTTCACACCACGTAAACCACTGGTAGCATCCCATATGCACATTGCAAAAGCTGTCTTCCAACCAAATGTCTTACTGTCTGCAGGTTAGCGGCTAAACCCCTGCAAAATCACCAGTTAGCAATCTATCAATTAAAAATAAAATGTTTGACTTTAATTAAAATCTAAACTTTAACATTTCAATTCAACAAAAACTTTCCTTAAAAAAAAAATAATTCTAATTTATCCAGGAAAAATCTCAGGCACAATCACTTCCACTACTGAATTTTTGTCGAAGCGTTTTGTTTATTTATTTTTATAATTGTCTGGTGTATCTGGAAGGAGCTACCCCAGTAGTTGCACATCAATACACTGGAGGATATACAGCGATACTGCTGCCAGAGTTAGCGTATTAATACACAGAGAAAATAGTACCATACTGCTCCCAGAGTTAGCGTATTAATGCACTGCTGGACGTCCGCATGCACTTCGCCTACCTGTGTGCGAGCGAATGTGGATTTGCAGGGCGCTGTCACTACCAAAGACTTTGTGGCAGAAGCGGCACTTGTGTTTAAAGAAGGGGTCATCGGCCGCGTACTGTTCCCGCGGTAACACAGTTCCACTCACTGTCACATTCGGTGACTTCACTGCAGCAGCAGAAAAAAACAATGGTAGAATTAGTCAAAGCCGGCCAAAATACCTGATATAGGGAATGTCTTTGTGATAAAAAATATACTAACGTCATATTCCCTGTTAGTGTAAATACAACAGAGGAACCAACTTAACACATTTGGATATTATGTGTTAAGTTTGGATGCAAAGTAATTTATGTCTCCTTAAAATGAATGGAGAGTGCTTCAGTGTCTATCTACCTACACAGCAACCCAACCCTATGACAGCAACATGATATACTGTTTCCCCGTCCCTGGCTTTTTTCAAACCTCCGCAAAATCCAAACCCTCTGAAGATCCTATCATAATGTTCCAAAAAGGCATTAGACTCGCCAAATGTGGATATCTGGTGCAATTTTGACCACATTTAGAGTGAATGGACTTGAACAGTCACATTTTTCATGTCGATCATACGAGAACAGGATTCTTTTTTAGAATATAACACTACTTTACACAACATTACCACAACGTTTCCACCAGTAGTGCACCACCAGTAGTGCACCACCAGTAGTGCACCACCAGTAGTGCACCACCAGTAGTGCACCACCAGTAGTGCACCACCAATAGGACACCACAGCCCAATCACTAATGGATAAGTTAACAGCAGCATCCATTACATATACAGAAGAGAAACTGTACACGGAAGGTTTATCTAGCACCATTGTTTAATTGCATAAACAATGGTTTTTAACATAGAATGCTGCCATATCAGATTGCAAGGACAGGTCAGATGTGGGTGAGGGTATTGTGGTTTTGCAGTAGTGCTGTGGGGGGAGAAGATATGGTATACAAAGGGCAGGGTGTGAAGTTTGTATGAGGTGGATGCTGCTTATGTAAACACAAGACAATGACACTAACAACACAAACCAGGGCCACTCCCCTATTAATCTACTTCATCAGTCACTACAAAACATCTGCCAGTAATTAAACTACAAATGCTAATACACAGAAATGTGCAGTATTGTTTCAGAGCCACAGAAACAATGTCCATCTGCAGACAGACACAGCCATGCCACCCACAGAGTGCAATCAAACATCCACTGGTCAAGCAATACTTCCCCTGACCATTAGATACGGCTGATAAGCCAGAGAGAAAAATATAAACACTGGATCCCAGAGAAGAACCAACATGTTGGCTCAGGGCCACTGAGACTGGGCTAAGGCAGCTGGGGAGGGCTACAGATGCCCTGTAGCACCACAACCCTCCCCCACCACCGCCGCCAACCACCAGCAAGACTGGCGCTTAACTAGATTTTGCAATGTTAAATCTGACCTTGTCAAACTAATTGTCTGACCTCGCCTGGGCTGGGAGCGCAGGCAGCAATGAGTGTTTCTGTAGTAGCCACAGTGGCATATATACCAGACGGCCTATGGACGCTAAATATATGTGTGGTCATCTGCTGAATGAATTGAGTTGGCTACAACAACAATCTGACGTGTCAACAATGCGATACATTCTTTGAACTCGCGAATAAGTCATTGCCATTTCTCGCTGGAATTTTCATTTCTAGCCACGGTGAAGTTGTGCGCAGAGTTGAAAGGAAAATTCTGACGACCCGTCGGTGATACCAATAAAAGTAACCATCCTTCAGGGTAAAATAATAAACTGCTCTCGACCGTGATCTACTCGTTCAATATTTCAACTGGGATCGGCCACATGTGGCGCAGTATGTCTGGTGGAAACTCAAACAAATGCATGCATAGATCACACGGCGGGTCTGACACATGACCCCTTAGTGTGGTAAAGTTCATCCCCTCCTCTCGTAAGTGTCCCCGGAACGAACACGGAACGCACTCAGTGCAACCGGCAAAACTTCAGTAACAACAGAGAAAGTGACAGAAACACCTGTAACCCTTGTGCCACCCAGACAATGACAGGCATAACAACCACAAGGTACAGCGTGACCACCCAGACAGGACCGGGGCATAGACAGGGAATTAGGGCAATTTAAGAATATGATCTTACCACCCTGGCACACACCCTGTGATATTAGGGTGAATTAGCGTGTCATTACTCGACCACATGGAACATAATCATGACATGATCGTGCCTTTTAATGCACCAGTGATCATTTATAGAGGTAGTTACCATAACTACATGGGGTCATTTTAAAGAAAATTAATGCTTTAATAGAAATTTAAAACTTATCTACAGAACACCTAACTAGGCAGCGGTGTACTTTATCCAATGTCATGTGTACACCTCTATGTGGTAATGTCATCTCTATCAATTTGTAAAAGTAAAAGCATGTTATTAAATGTGTTTTTGCCCTGAACATGCATTACAAGTGTAAGTAACTAAACCAGGTAATTACTAATGTTTGGAACATTTTAAGTGCATAACAATTAGTTTATATGTGATAACCTGCGTTGTATCTTTTAATATATGATTAATTTATATAATCTATATAATATGATAAAATGTATATATTCAAAGAGGTATTACAGTATACAGAAAACTGACAAAAGATAATTTATTTTAAGCAAAATAAACATTTAAATAATGTACACTGTTGTTCATATTAAGAAATAAATCGCACAGTTTAATCAACATACACAAACTGGCATCTTAAAGGAAATTATTCCCACACTTTAATACGCATCAAGACACAAATCTACATGTGAATACACAGCAGTGTCCAGTGTTAAGAAGGTCGACTGAGGTAGCGTGGAATTAATGTGCTCCATTAAGAACTGTGTCATGTTTATCCGCTGATATTAACAACGAAGTGACCAGCTCCGTGTATCATATACAAATACCACGGACATATGCCCTCCACCAGTGACCCCTGACCCCAGACACTGGGTGGCCTATCAGATTACATCTTGCTTCGTTTACACGTTTAGACACATCCTTCAGCATCGCCACAAACAATACAAAACTAGTTCCAAGTGGACCCACTATCTGCTGCCCTCCCCCCCCACCTGGCCTGGCTAGTGTATTTACGTTTGTGTCAGTTTCTGACAATTTCTCTTTCCCATTCTCTCATCATTGGCTCACATTCCTTCTCCCCACTTCCCAACAGCAACGCCATAAATTGCACCATCGTTTTTTTTATATTAAATTTGTTAAGATGCTGTACCCACTACCCAGCCAACTTCGGCCAGATTCAGTGGGCATTTACAGAAGTAACTACAAGCGTAGCCACCAGATGGCAGCATGTGTCAGTCAGTGCTTGAGCACTGAGTACTGAGCACACTAATGAAGCTGTCACTAACTTAAAGTTGACTCAGAAGCGTTGGGAACATTCTACAGTAGCTCTGCACACTTATTGTTAAACAATTGTGTTGTATACAAGTTAGGAACATTAACACAACTCCTTTATGTACATACATTTTTAATTATAGAATTATACATACAGTTGTGTTAATACATGTTTTTTTTAATACATTTGTACATTATATAATTATAGCATAATTGCAGATTTATACACATACACATTACAAAGTAGGAAAGCCATGCATCTATACTAAATACATAATGAAATGTAAACATTAGCCAGTGAGAAACAGAACCTACATTTGACTCAGTAGCAGTCAAATCTAATATCACTTATACATGATGTATGACCCAGGTACTGCCTGGCCAACTTTCACACTGATAAAGACATTGACAGAAGTAGTCATATTTCAGGAAATATATAAACAATCTTAATGAAGCAATCCCCCAGAGGCGCTATATCAATACCAGTTCAGGAGAGACAGGCTATCTTCAAAGCCTGGGGCAGCAGCGTAACTGCCCCAGTGGCTGTGATAAACCCCCCAGTCCCCCCTCCTGTGTACTCCAGGAAGAAAGGTCAATAAACACTGAGGTGGTTCCACTTGTCTAATGTAGTGGAAGCCATTCCCTGAATTGGCACCATAGATATCATCTTCTCTACTGCCAGGAGGAAGGCTGGTATATACACTAAAGAAAATTAATCATCCTCCATCAAAAATGTGCCCAATGAAGCCCAGCATTTCTTTCATTGGTGCAAATCCATAAAGCAGACAGTTGTCATGCTGGAAAATGACTTCATTCTGCTGGCAACCACGAGAAACCCTACAGACAACAAAAGACGAAACGAATGCTCGGCGGAGAGTGAACACCAGATGGAGCGAGGCCATAAACCTCGCGGGGTGGCTCAAATGTGACAAAAACAACCACAATGCAACTGATGACTGCTTGGCTGAAGGTGGGTCACATGACCACATCAGTTACGTGTGCGTCTAATTCGTTCGTCACTGTTTACAACCGTGGAACACGATGTTGCACGTATCGGCACGTGCATGGACCCTCCACGATGCACACACCAGATGGCGCCTCGATGTCACATTTCAGCGACTCGTATCGACATATGCTGCGCTTTGTGCGAACAGACGGTATGGCCCGTGACACCCGTCACCCACCACTGCACAAAGACGCACCACTGCGGGCGCAATTGTCGACAAGCAGCAGTCGGACAATGCCAGCTTCACCTTCACACTTCCGCAGTGCATGCATCTCAAGAAATGTGGAAGAAATCGAGCTGACAATGAGAGGCACCGGGCCTTGCTTGTCATTTTAGTTTCTTGTGAAATCAGTGCAGTGCGCTAAACAGGACGCGTTAAAAATCGTGGGAGCAGTCATGGAGGAACAATAGCTTCGTGGGTTCGTAAAAAGGCTATTACCTTCCTGAGCCAGCAGGAAACCGGCCCTGAATTATGAAAGGCCACAGCTGCAATGGTGTCAAGCCATCAGAGTGATCTCTACAGATGCCACATCTTAGATGAGTCACACGAATGTCTCGCAGCAGATAAATGCGAATGTATAATCTATCAATGAGGTATTTAACTATTAGTCTATGGATGATCACTTCCGGATGCGTAAAGTGAGAATAAGACGACTGCAACAAATTGCTATTAGACGGATATAAACACGGGGGGGACTTTCCAGAAAGATATAAAACCTGTGGGTGCAAACCAAAGATGCACACACGAAGACGCAGAACATGCAAGCGTTTAGTCGACATCATGTTGATGCTATTAGCCTCCTACTGAGGTCCGGAGACAACTGCATTTGGACGTCTGTGCACAAGCTGTTTATCCCAAGTTGCAGTCCGTATTGGCCATCGATCACCCGGCCAAAAGCTGCAATATTAATGTCATTTATTACAGAGGTGGAGAGACATTGAATCAGTGCGGCCCTCGCAGCAGACAGGTGCTGACATCTTCACAAACTACTGCCTCCTGTAGCTCATCACTCGCATCTTTGCACGCAGCGAACATATCTCGGAGTGATCCATCCTCACAGTCACATCTCTCATGCTCATTTCGCCAGCTATTCATATCCCATAATGCACTCCAGACGCCGTGGCGACGTATCCACCAGAGTCACTGAGTATAACAGTATTTTAATACAATTTTTTACACAACATTTATCTTCGTAAAAGGTGTAAATGCCACAACCAGAGACAACTAAATCTTTTCAAAAGCTGTTAAGGTTTCCTACTCACATTCCTATTTTAAGTATTAAGTTAACACATACATACAAATTAAACTAGCTTTTACTATCATGTCAACTGACAATTTTAATACAGTCTAACTTTATCATAACATAACATTAGTTAAAACACAGACCCAAGAAAGCATGTCTATCATGACAACCTTTCAAATGACCACAATGACATGTGACAAAGTTTGGCCTGTTTCTAATTACCCAACTGCTTCATTTCACATGAAATTTTACCCTGACTTTGCTTTCTTTAGCACAGACAATAATTACCATTCCGCCATTTGTTTATTTACCAATGTGTAATTAATATATAATTATAAGATAATTGGACGAGCAACTCATCTAGACATGAGTTAACCCCAGTGATGTCATCACCCCTCAATGGCTGGCTATGCCCCCAGGGTGTGATGCAGGGTAATTACTAGCATTCTGTGCATACAGTGCCCTGGGGTATCTGTCTACTGATAACGTCAGATTTACTGATAGTTACAATGTGTCTAGCCATCAAATTAACAACTCATTTCAGATCTGTAGGGAAAAAATGCCAGCATGTAGGTGCTTTAGAACATGTATGTTATGTCATGTAAGAAAGAATGCTAGAAGAAACCACTGAATTCATTCATGTTTCCTTAGATTGTACTTTGCTTACCGGTGTCATAACGGTTTTTCCATCAGATCACTCATATATAATAGCGTTATGTTGGCATAAGTACAACTTTAATACTAATTGATCAATTTAATACAATTGAACCCCTAAACAAGTTTCTGCCGCATTCTGCCTCATCGCCACAGCATCTATTTAACAAAACTGTTTTGTTCATTATTAAAAACGGGCTGTCATTGTCTGTGTCTCAACTGTAATGTGAACAAACTCACATACACCAGCCACCAGCCAGGGAGACGCATGCTGATAATACAGTAGTAAATTCACGGTAATGGAAGAGCAGCTCTTAGAAAATTATATTTGACTGCAGCAGATAGTGGCAATGGCAGAATAACTCCTGGAAAATGCTATTTGTGTGCAGCGAAGCCGATCTAATTTTGGACTGATGTGATTTATACGATGAAATACAGCATCGAAGCAAAATGTACATCGGCAGAATGCCATGGGAAGATACATCCACTTACAAGAGAGCAAAATACTGCAGTAATAGGACATTTCAGTCCACTTTATTGAATCATACAGATGATATATCATACAGATGACACAGCTGAAGTCATTTTGACTAACAATTACATTTAATCATTCAATTTATATATTTATTTAATGTATCACTAAATACCTAACGCACAAATCAGAAAAGTGTAAAGTTAGCACAAACAAATGAATGAATGAATGTCATACTCAAAAGTCACTATCTTCTACTTAATGTTTTTTTTAAATTTATTTGTTTATTTTCTCAATTTGTTCTTTGATACATTGATCAGATCACTTCTTCATCGATACATTGATCAGCTAACAAACTGACATTTTATACTAAAGTGTCTTTGATCTGCACTGAACCATTAGGACAGCAGAAAAAATATTTTGGGAAGATGCAGCTGTATGTGAGCAAACATAGCACTACCCACCTCCTGGTACATGAAAAATATTACAAGCGCGTTATGTCAAGCAATGTCTCGCAGTGCCAGATGCTCCAACAAGCCCGCGTCAGTCAGCTGGCACCGATCAAATACTACATGAAATTTCAGCTGGAAAGAAATGCAAAATCTCAAGAGATGAGTACTGGGCGCTGTCAGTATTTGCCCATCTGTCATACTGGATGTGGTCCAAATATTCCAGTAATGTTTCCCCAGCAATCAGTGGGGAGATAGACAGGAGCATCGCATCGTTGGCAAAGCAAAGATTCTAACTACCGTACAATCTGTTATCAAATTAATATCTTGTTTGTCTTTCAACACCAGCAGCAGAGCCCAGTGCCCAGAGTAGAGATATCTGTGTGGTGTATGTGAGGTCAGAGATCAACACCCCTCGGCTTTCTTTGGTATGAGCCACCCTTTAATTCTCAAAGTTGCACCTCAGAATGTTACAGCTCATCCCTAAATACACATTCAACCCCTTTAGTAGAGATGACTGATTTGTACAGTATAACAAAAAGTCACAGGTTGAAATCAGAATTAACCAGGAAGCTAACCCATCTTGCCATAGGACAAAATTAATCATCACCATCCTAACAAATGTGTAGCTTTTCTTCAATTTAGAATTACTTGAATAGATCTCAGTTTGTTACGGATTTACATAACTGCAAGTTAGCTATTTTGGTAGGTTTGCTATATTTTATTTGGGTTACCCAGCATGGAACAGCAGGTAAGCCGAACAACAAACAGACAGACAGACAGAAGTTCTTTATTGGATGTTCAACTGGTGCCTTTTTATTTCTTTCATGTTG